>SNQJ01S0191227.1:0-11403 GCA_010110895.2 Picea sitchensis | reverse complement strand
TATACATAGATTGACTGTTGAATAGATTGTGCTATCTTCACTTTGGTTGGTTTGTGTTGTCTTGGTCTTGGCTGCACGAGAGCACTGAAGCGAAGCGGGAGCAACAAAGACCATAGGAAGCGATAATAAGGTATGTTATTTTTTCTTGCCTCCTAGTTAATTCAATGGTGAGAATCTAGGGAAAGAGTCATGTTCTGTCTTGCTTTGTTCTAGATCCAGGTGGTTCTAGGGAGATCGGTTAGTGTCCACACCTACGGATTTATCCTATAACACTATGCCCTATGGAATTATGACCCATGGAATGACCCCAAGAACTATGACCTGTGGAACTACGAACTTTGGAACTATGCCCTCTGGAACTATAACCTATGGAACTACGCCCTCTAGAACTATGACCTATGGAATGACCCCAAGAACTATGACCTGTGGAAATACAACCTTTGGAACTACGCCCTCTAGAACTATGACATGTGGAACTATGACCTCTGGAGCTATACCCTCTGGAACTATGACATGTGGAATGACTCGAGGAACTATGACTTATGGAACTATGCCCTCCAGAACTATGACCTTTGGAACTACGCCCTCCAGAACTATGACCTCTGGAACTATGACCCATGGAACTATGACATATGGAATTGTGACCTATGTAGCTACGTCCTCTAGAACTACCTATGGAACTATGTCCTCTGGAACTATGCCCTATGGAACTATGACCTATGGAATTGTGACCTCTAGAGCTATGCCCTTTGGAACTATGACCTATGGAGCTACGCCCTCTAGAACTATGACCTCTGGAACTATGACTTGTGGAACTGTGACCTGTGGAACTATGACATGTGGAACTACACCCTCTGGAACTATGACCTCTAGAACTACGCCCTCTGGAACTATGACCTCTAGAACTATGACCTCTGTAACTATGCCCTTTGGAACTATGACCTCTAGAACTGTGACCTGTGGAACTATGACCTCTGGAACTACGCTCTCTGGAATTATGACCTCTTGAACTATGCCCTCTGGAACTATGACCTCTAGAACTTTGGTCTGTGGAACTACACCCTCCAGAACTATGACCTCCAGAACTATGACCTCTAGAACTACGCCCTCTAGAACTACACCCTCTGGAACTATGACCTCTGGAACTATGACCTATGGAACTATGACTTGTGGAACTGTGACCTGTGGAACTATGACCTATGGAACTATGTTTTCTAGAACTATGACCTGTGGAACTACGCCCTCTGGAACTATGACCTGTGGAACTACACCCTCTAGAACTATGACCTTTGGAACTATGCCCTCTAGAACTATGACCTCTAGAACTACTCCCTCTGGAACTACTCCCTTTGGAACTATGACCTTTGGAACTATGACCTGTGGAACTGTGACCTTTGGAACTGTGACCTCTGGAACTGCGCCCTTTGTAACTATGACCTCTTGAACTACACCCTATGGAACTATGACCTCTGGAACTATGACCTATGGAACTATGACCCGTGGAACTGTGACCTGTGGAACTATGACCTATGGAACTACACCCTCTGGAACTATGACCTCTGGAACTATGACCCGTGGAACTATGCCCTCTGGAACTATGACCTCTGGAACTACACCCTATGGAACTATGACCTCTAGAACTATGACCTATATAACTATGCCCTCTGGAACTATGACCTTTGAAACTATGACCAGTGGAACTGTGACTTGTGGAACTGTGACCTCTGGAACTACGCCCTCTATAACTATGACCTCTTGAACTATGCCCTATGGAACTATGACCTCTGGAACTTTGACCTGTGGAACTACGCCCTCCAAAACTATGACCTGTAGAACTATGACCTCTGGAACTACGCCCTCTAGAACTATGACGTCTGGAACTACGCCCTCTAGAACTATGACCTCTGGAACTATGACCTCTGGAACTACGCCCTAGCTCTGTAGAAAGACCCCAAACATGCGCTTGCTTCCACAATCTATTTTTGAATCTGATATGAAACAGAACTAAAAGGCTTCCTAACCTACCAATGCAACATATGCGTGCTTCCATATATGCAAATTTACAGAAGGATGCTTCCGTCAATGTTCTTATACTTATGTTGGCTTCTGTATATGAGCATATACAAAAGCGCGCATATACGGAAGACAACTTCCATAAATGCGCATATACGAATTTGGCTTTTGGAAACAAGGGAGAGAGAAAAAATCCACAGAGAAGGAGGTAAAGGGTAACTACAGTCAGCTGGAAACTGTTTCACTCGGCCCTCCATCCTCCAACCACTCCCACTGGTTTTTTCACTCTCCACCTAATTGTCCATATTGCTATCAATAGTAGATGTTTTACAAGACACCATTATAATAAAGAAATAATTTTTTTAGTAAGGTCATTTTACATTGTTATGAAATAAAAAAGTTATTTTCTTTTTATATTGTTATGGAATAATTTTTCGAGTAGATGTTTTACAAGACATCATTAGAATGCAATTATTTGAGTACAAGCAATACCAATTAAATATATAATTATTTTATTTCATAAAATAATTAGTCACCCATTCACATGGATTTTTATTCTTTTAAAATGCCACTTTTATCATTGCAATGCAATTATTGTATGGAAGGACCCATTTTGTTTAGTTAGACATTTACATTAAGAATCTATCGATTGGATTAATGCATGCTAATCTAGTTAGACCCCTACATTACGATTCGACGAATCTATCGATTGGATTAATGCCCTTTTCTATTTTATGATGTCACATCATCACTATTACATTACAATTTTTATTTTGTGGTACACTTAACCCCAACTTTCGTGACTCCCTTTATGGTTATTACATAAGAGAAACCACATAGCACAGGAGGCAAGGAGTGAAATTAAAATACAAATAAAAAAACTAAAAATATATGCTTCACCTTTTACTTTTTCTTAATTCCGAAATTCCCCGTATGTCTATATTAATGTCCCTACCTCTCTCAAGTTCCTATCCATCTCCCTTCTATTTCCCTCTCGCTCCCAGGTTCTCTGAGTCAACTATTTTCATACTCAATATACTCTAAGTTTCAATCTCCCATTCCTCTTCTCTTACCCTTTTTCATATTTCAATATATTCACCGCCTCGATTGATTCCATGGACTATATTGGAACCTCAGTTGTAGCTGACGCCATGGACTAGATTGGAACCTCAGTTGTAGTGGATGCCATGAACACGCTTATTTTTTCTCCAGTCATTCAAAAAATATATGATGTTATTCACTTGAATCGAAACCGTTGGGTTTTGCGAGATAAGTTAGAGAGTATGAAGCTTCTTTTACAATACATTTGCAATGGATTTCAAAATTAGTGGGGAACATCACCCGATTCCATCTGACACTGCTTGGAAAAAACACGTGATGTGATTGGAGAGGAAAAAGGCATGATCGATAGGTCCCTGCTGCAACAATGGTGTCTGGACTGCATATTCTGCAAGCCTGGAATTTCCAGACCGATTAGAGAGTGGAACTTAAGATTTGATCATCTCCATCAAGAGCTTCTAACTCTCTTTTCAATATTTGCTAGTGCTCGGAAAATTGGCTCATCCTTAGCACAACCACCAGAAAAGGAGTTACTTCAACCCTTTCCAGACTGGGGCATTGTAGGAATGGACATTAAATATGTCGAGACACAACCACAGACATGGATAACAGAAGCTTTAGAACCTCACATTATTGGCATAGTTAGTTCTTACTTCATATGTGGAGTAGTTCTTTCTTACCTCATTCAACTTTTCACTAAACAATGCAATTTTTCTACCTACTTGGCTAGGTATAGCTCCAATGCCTACATGTGAAGCATCACAATTTACCTCAACACTTTATCAAAATATGGTAAGGCTAATATAGGTTCCTTAGTTAGCTTCTTTAAAAACTTAAAACTTTCCTCAACTTCATTGTTCCACATGAATGTCTTTCCTTCGGTGCAATCTGTTATGGGTGCTACAATACTACTAAAATTTTGAAAAAAAAAAAAGGTAAAAGGTGTCCAGTCCATGAAAAATTCTTACCTTTGTTACGCTTCGAGGACTAGGCCGATCCAAAATTGCTCTGACCTTCTCTAAATCCATATTAACTCCTTCTGTTGAGATGGAAAAACCCATAAATACCAAACTTTCTTGCAGGAACCTACATTTCTTCAGGTTTGCATAAAAACCAATGTTTTCTCAACACATCCAATATAATTTTTAAATGTTGCAAGTGATCTTGTTTGTTGTGACTGAAAACTAGGATGTCATCAAAATAAACGAAAGCAAACTTACCAATATATGATTGAAGCACAGTATTGATCAACCAAATGAAAGTAATAGGTGCATTGGACAACCCAAATGGCATCAACATCCATTCATATAGTCCATCCCTGGTCTTGAAGGAGGTTTTCCATTCATCCCCTTCGTGAATTTGGATCTTGTGGTATCCACTTTGCAAATCATTTTTACTAAAATATTTATCTCTAGCTAGCACACCCATCATGTCGACCAAGCGCGATATAGGAAACCGATATTTGATGGTAATTTTATTGATTGCTCTACTATCTGTACACATCCTCCACGTATTATCTTTTTTGGAGTCAACAATTTTGGTAGAACACAGGGACTCATGCTTTCTCTTACCACACCTTTCTTTATAAGTTCTGTCACTTGTCGGTTGAGCTCTACATGTTGTGTAGGACTCATCCTATAGGATGCCTAATTAGGAAATATGATCTTAGGATTAAATCAATGTGATGTTGAATATCCTTATTTGGTGGAAGACCATCAGGTAGTTCATCAGGGATAACATCAACATATTCTTCTAGTAACTTGGCCACTTCAGTAGGAATTGGTATGTCTTCCCTGACTCCTTTTTGCATTATTAATGCAGAGAGGAATCCTATTTCCTTCATTTCCTTAACAAGCTCTCTTTCCGACAACATATTCTCAACTTTCCCGTCATCCTTAAGGGGCAATAAGACGACTTTTGATCCATCCTTCCAAAAGGTGTAGGTATTCTTTTCTCCATCATGCATGACTTTTTTGTCATATTTCCAAGGCCTCCCCAATAATAGATGACATGCATCCATCAGAATGATATCACACCATACTTCATCTTTATAAGTATTACTGATGGAAAACTTGATCAAACATATTTTATTAATGGTGACTTCCTTCCCTTATTTGAACTATGCAATTCGGTTTAAAGGATGGGGATGTGTTTCACAATGTAATATCAACTTATCTACCATCTCTTTGGAAACCATATTCTCACAACTTCCACTATCAACAATAACTTGACATACCTTTCCCTCGAAAGTGCATCTGGTTCGAAAAATATTTGTCTAAAGCCAAGAATATTTATTACATTGGATGTGTTGAGAAAAAATCATTTTTATGCAAACCTGAAGAAATGTAGGTTCCTATAAGAAAGTTTGGTATTTTTGGGTTTTGTCATCTTAGCAGAAGGAGTCAAGATGGGTTCAGAGAAGGTCAGATCAATTTTGGAGTGGCCTGGTCCTCGAAGCATAACAAAGGTAAGAATTTTTCATGGATTGACCACCTTTTACTGAAAATTTATTTGAAATTTTAGCAGTATTGTAGCACCCATAACAAATTGCACCAAAGGAAAGACCTTCATGTGGACCAATGAAGTTGAGGAAAGTTTTAAGCTTTTAAAGAAGAAGGTAATTGAGGCACTTATATTAGCCTTACCAGATTTTGATAAAGTGTTTGAGGTAGACTGTGATGCTTCACATGTAGGCATTGGAGTTGTACTTAGACAAGAAGGTAGACCAATTGCATTTTTTAGTGAAAAGTTGAATGAGGTAAGAAAGAACTACTCCACATATGATGTAGAATTTTATACAATTATGCAAGAATTGCGACATTGGAGACATTATTTAGTGCCAAAGGAGTTTGTGTTATTTACCGATCACAGTGCATTAAAATATGTAAACACCCAAAATAAATTGAACAATAGACATGCAAAATGAGTCTCTTTCTTACAAGGCTACACCTTTGTTCTGAAACACAAATAGTGATGACATAATCAAGTTGCAGATGCTTTGAGTCAACACATTGTTCTTTTGACAACCATGGAAAATCAAGTAATTGGGTTTGCTGCATTAAAGGATCTCTATGCGTATGATAACAATTTTTGGGAGATTGTGGAAAAATTGAAGAATCTAGTCGCTAGGAACATGGATCTTACTTAAGGTGAATATTTTATGCAATATGACTACCTCTTCAAAGGAAAACAACCATGCATTCCAATTGGTTCTATGAGGGAAAATATTATCAGATAACTTCACAGTAGTGGTTTGGAAGGACATTTTGGAAAGGATAAGATGCTAGCCTTAATCGAAGATAAGTATTACTGGTCGAAGATGAAAAAGGATATAACTAGGTATGTGGCACGATGCAGGATTTGTCAAATGGCTAAAGCACACTCACAAAACATAGGGTTGTATATGCCATTACCAATCCCCACATGCCCATGGACTGATCTGAGCATGGAATTTGTATTGGGGCTCCCAAACACACAATAAGGTAATGATTCTATTTTTGTGGTTGTTGATAGGTTCTCTAAAATGGCTCATTTCATTTCTTGCAAGAAAACTAGTGATGCATCGAGAGTGGCAAAATTGTTTTTCTCAAAAATTGTTAGATTGCATGGGGTTCCAAAAACTATTACCTATGATAGAGATACTCGGTTCTTGGGTCATTTTTGGAGGACCTTATGGAAGAAAATGGGAACTCAATTATAGTTCAGCAGTGCCTATCATGCCCAAACAAATGGAAAAACCGAGGTAGTAAATCGGAGTTTGGGAAATCTGTTACGAAGCATTGTTGGAAAGAAGCCCAAGTAGTGGGATTTGGCTTTATCAGAATTTTCCTGCAATAATTCAGTCAATAGATCTACAGGTAAATCTCCATTTCAGGTTGTTTATGGTAGAAATCCTATAGTTGTCCTAGATTTGGTGCATCTACCGCTTAGGGATATGATCATCGATGATGGGGAAGAATTTGCAGAACACATTCAATAGTTGCAGCAACAGGTGAGACAAAAAATCCATGCCAGTAATGAACAAAACAAACTTATAAAATATGCTCATCGGTGATACCAGGTATTCAATGAAGGTGATTTGGTGATGGTTTATTTATGGAAAGAGTAGTTTCCTAGAGGAACCTACCACAAATTAAAGTATAAGAAAATTGATCCTTGCAAAATTCTCAAGAAAATTAAAGACAATGCTTATAAGGTCGATTTACTAGTTGATCTCGATATTTCCTCTGTGTTTAATGTGTTTGAATTATATATCTTCCATGGGGATGATCTCGGTGATGATAGTGAGGCGAAGGTGGATTGGAAACCGGCCATTCCGAGCAAGAAAAAGGAAAATATTGCACATATTTTAGATAAGAAGACCCTTCATACTCGACAAGGCCAATACAATCGATATCTAGTCTAGTGGGAAGGTGTATCACCAAAAAATAGTACATGAATTACAGAGGGGGACTTGCTGAACTTGGATCCCATTAAGTGGCAATAGTTTGAAGATAGGAACTTGCAGGAGTTGCATTCTTTTCAACCAGAGGAGATTGATCTGAGCATGGAATTTGTGTTGGGGCTCCCAAATACATAATAAGGTAATGATTCTATTTTTGTGGTTGTTTATAGGTTCTCTAAAATGGCTCATTTCATTGCTTGCAAGAAAACTAGTGATGCATCGAGGGTGGCAAAATTGTTTTTCTAAAAAATTGTTAGATTGCATGGGGTTCCAAAAACTATTACCTATGATAGAGATACTCGGTTCTTGGGTCATTTTTATACGACCTTATGGAAGAAAATGGGGACTCAATTATAGTTCAGCAGTGCCTATCATGCCCAAACAAATGGACAAACCGAGGTAGTAAATTTGAGTTTGGGAAATCTGTTACGAAACATTGTTGGAAAGAAGCCCAAGTAGTGGGATTTGGCTTTATCAGAATTTTCCTGCAATAGTTCAGTCAATAGATCTACAGGTAAATCTCCATTTCAGGTTGTTTACGGTAGAAATCCTATAGGTGTCCTAGATTTGGTGCAGCTACCACTTAGGGATAGGATCATCGATGATGGGGAAGAATTTGCAGAACACATTCAATAGTTGCAGCAACAGGTGAGACAAAAAATGCATGCCAGTAATGAACAAAACAAACTTATAAAATATGCTCATCGGTGATACCAGGTATTCAATGAAGGTGATTTGGTGATGGTTTATTTATGGAAAGAGCGGTTTCCTAGAGGAACCTACCACAAATTATTGTATAAGAAAATTGATCCTTGCAAAATTCTCAAGAAAATTAAAGACAATGCTTATAAGGTCGATTCACCAGTTGATTTCGATATTTCCTTTGTGTTTAATGTGTTTGAATTATATATCTTCCATGGGGACGATCTGGGTGATGATAGTGAGGTGAAGGTGGATTGGAAACATGCCATTCCGAGCAAGAAAAAGGAAAATATTGCACATATTTTAGATAAGAAGACCCTTCATACTCGGCAAGGCCAATACAATCGATATCTAGTCTAGTGGGAAGGTGTAGCACCAATAAATAGTACATGAATTACAAAGGGGGGCTTGCTGAACTTGGATCCCATTAAGTGGCAATAGTTTGAAGACAGGAACTTGCAGGAGTTGCCTTCTTTTCAACCAGAGGAGAATGATGTAGGGATTTCCGATGACCATAAATTTTGACTCGATTATCCATTTGAAATGAAATTTTATAGGGAATTGTGTCTCAAAGAGTTCACTTCTGTGTTGATCTGATCCTTTAGATCAGACATCATTTCAACACTTTTCTAGGGCCAAATTCCTTCATATAAGGCCTCAAATTAGGGTTTGAACTTTTAAATTAGTAATTATCAATTATCTCTTAGTTTATGCACCTAATCAGAAAAGTGATATGACAAATAATGTTTCTCTAGTTAGATTTTAGTTATTGGACAATTTTAGAGTCATGTGAAAATTTTCTAAAATTAACTATTTTTCTAAAATTAGTTGTTTTTGAAATCTCAGATAGTAGTTATAAGGGGTTGAACGTCCATTGTAATCATTAGGATGAAGAAGGAATAAAAAAGAGTTATTTTCCATTCTCGTATGTCTGTATAGTTTTTAGATCTCGTGAATGAATTAATGTTTATTGGCTACATCAAATACTATGGTTATAATGTTTCAGGTCTTGGTGTCAAGTCCTTGACAAAATATATCCACATGATAATGCTAAATTTTTCATACATCTATTTCTTTTTAAAAAACAAATTTTAAATAACTTTAATACTTATTCCACTTGTTTAAAAAATCTATCATTATTTTTTTTACATTATTATGGAATAAAGTTTTTTAAATAAATATAAAGCAACTTCTAAATAACTTTATTGTTTATTCCACTTATTTTAAAAAATTTATAGTCATTTTCTTTCACATTGTTACATAATATACTTGTTTTACAAGACACCATTACAAAACAATTCTTTTAGTAAAAGCTATGAAAATTAAATATATAATCTTTTTATTTCATAAAATAATTAACTCACTCATTCAGATGGATTTTGATTTTTTTAAATGTCACTTTCTTCATTGCAATGTAATTATTGTATGGTAGGACTCATTTTGTTTACTTAGACTCCTACACTACAATTGGATTAATGGACGTTCAATCGGTGGGTATGCTTTTTTCTTTTTAATGATGTGACATCACTATTATTACATTACAATTTTTATTTTGTGGTAGATTTAATTCCATTTGTTATAGTTTTGTGTTTGATTGATTATTTTCTCACTTCAATAAATCTAAATTTAAATGGCTTCGCACCTTACCTGAGCTATATAAGGTATAACCTTTCATATGCATTTAGGGGCAAATCTGCCCGATGTTTCTTTGATTATTTTCTCATTACTCATTATACCCAAACCTAAGATAAAACTAGTGTATGACAAAAAATATCTTCCTAAATTATGTCATCCAATCCTCTAATATTTAAATGTAGACATTTAAGTAATCATCTCTTGAAGCTGAGGTAATAGAAAAAGGATGCTTATACAAGCAAGTATATATCCTTTTATAAATATGATGCCATATCATAAATTTCAATGAAATTGGCATAGATACCATTTGAATGGAGAGACATTGGGATATTTAATTAACAAATACTTTCCATTATTGTACTTGAATTCTATAGGTTTGGTCATATGTAGTGCAAGAATATTACCACGATATATTATATATAGTACTTTAAAAAGACAAAGATAGATAAGTTTATTAAGCTTCAATCAATCTAGTTTGTCATTAACATGAATATATGGAGTTAGAAACTGTCATCTCACATGATGAAATTTAGAAAGCAGCCACCAACCTTTACTAGGTTTACTTTGTTGATATTTTCACGAAAAAATGTGAGCAATCACTTGTCCATGTACAGAAGTATGGGAATGGCCATGTACATCCAAGCTTGCATGATATTTGTTGAGTTGTCCTTTAAAGCATGCATGATATTCGTCGAGTTATACTTTAAATATAATTTGCTGGTAAATCATGGTGTTGAATTGAATGGGTGACAATTTGATTAAGAAATTGAAAATAATCTATGTAGTTGCATACCATTTTCTGGTACCATTTTAGTGTGAGATATATGAAGATGGAGTAGATGAGAGTGGAGACCAAAATAGACAATTGGTGAGCATGCCAGAAAACATTGAAGCCAACTCACTTATGTAGAGGCCTTGACAATTTGACTACATTTCTCTTGAAACTATGAGTAACTGCATGTATCCAAGTTGATGGCCATAGAGTGCCATCCTTAGAACTTTCTTCATGTCTATTCAAGAATAAGACCATGTATTCTCATGTTAAACAAAATTTGTAATATGAATAAGTCTTAAATCATCTTGTTGGTTGGAGTGGAGAAGATGTGGTTATTGGTTTCAATGCCACTTGCTAGAAAAATATTACCACTTGTGAAGGCTTTTGAGATGGACACAATTACTTACTTAATTAAAATTATTATATAAATGAAAAAATAAATGATAGTTTTATTTTTTAATATTAATTGACAAAAATAATACTATTTGGAATATTATTTTGATAATTAACTTATAAACATATTTAATAAAATTTGAATTACTTACTTAATTAAAATTATTATATAAATGAAAAAATAAATGATAGTTTTATTTTTTAATATTAATTGACAAAAATAATACTATCTGGAATATTATTTTGATAATTAACTTATAAACATATTTAATAAAATTTGAAGGTTTAAAAAGTAAGAATTAAAAAAAATGAAAGCCATTGAACCATTGGGATAAGATTACAATTCAAGTGACCAGGAATTTTAGAATAAGTACGACGATGA
>SNQJ01S0191226.1:18019-35117 GCA_010110895.2 Picea sitchensis | reverse complement strand
CACAATTCATTGTGGTCAGGAAGCCTAGAATTGTTTTAACCAGTACAAGAGTGGATGATTTACCAGAGGAAATCCAGAAGTTGTTGGAAGAGTTCGCTAATATAGTAGCGGACGAACTACCTCATTCGTTTCCACCTATCAGAAGTATAAGCCATCATATTGATCTTATACTTGGAGCTATTTACCAAATAAAGAAGCATACAGATTGACTCCGCGGGAGAATGAAGAGGTCAAGAGACAGGTCCAGGATTTAATGGACAAAGGGTTGATTAGAGAGAGCTTGAGTCCATGTGTTGTTCCAACAATGCTCAGCCCAAAGAAATATGGAGGCTAGAGGATGTGCACGGGCTCGAGGGTGATCAATGAGATTACCATCAGGTATAGATTTCCATTTCCAAGGATGGATGGCTTGATGGATTGCCTGAGTGGAGAAAAATTATTTTCAAAGATTAATTTGAAAAGCGGATATCATCAAATCCGAACGAGAGAAGGTGATGAATGGAAGACGACATTCAAGACAAATGAAGGGCTATATGAATGGCTTTCTATGCCATTTGGCTTAACAAATGCACCTAGTACTTTCATGAGATTGATGAATGAAGTCCTGAAGGATTTTATAGGAAAATTTGTCATCGTATATCTTGATGATATATTGATTTTCAGCAAGACATAAGCTGAACACTTGAAGCATTTGGCTACAGTGATGAGGAGATTGCAGCAAGAAAAGTTGTTGATAAATATGAAGAAATCAACATTTATGAGGACATAACTCATTTATTTGGGTTTTTTTATCTCTACAAATGAGCTGAAAACGGACCTGGAGAAGGTGGATGCCATTAATAATTGGCCATCGCTGAAGAGTATATTTGAAGTTAGAAGTTTCCATGGATTGGCTAGTTTCTACAGGAAATTTATCAGAAATTTCAGTGGAATTAGCGTATCGATGATGGACACGGTGAAGAAAAGAGATAAGTCTTTTCACTGGACAGAAGAAGCAGAGAAAAGTTTCAACTTGCTGAAGAGGAAGATTACTGAACAACCAATTCTGGTGTTGCCAGATTTCAGCAAGACATTTTAGGTCAAATGTGATGCTAGTGGATTTGCAATTGGAGCGGTCTTGAGCCAAGATGACAGGCGAGTTGCATACTTCAGTGAGATATTGAATGAAGATAAAGTTAAGTACTCCACATATGGAAAATAATTTTATGTCGTCATACAAGCGCTGAAGAAGTGGAGACATTATTTGGTTCCTAAAGAGTTTGTTTTCTACAGTGATAATCACGCTTTACAATTCGTGACTCAATAGGACAAGCTGAACCAAAAGCATGCAAAATGGGTTGAATATATGTAAAATTTTACTTTTGTAATTAAACATATTTCTGGAACTGCTAACAAATTTGCTAATGCTTTGAGCAGGAAATGTTTGCTAATGTAGGAATTCAAAGTCAAAACTTTGGGTTTTGATAATCTCAAAGAAATGTATAGAGACGATCTATATTTTAAAGAGGCATATGAGGCATCTGAGAATCCAATTCTCGGGGACAGAATTCAATGGACTGAATATATGATCCATGATGGATTATTGTTCAGAGGCAATCAATTATGTATTCCAAAATTCTCCATGAGGGAGAATCTACTGAAAGAAAAACAAAGTGGAGGATTGGCTGGACATTTCGGTCATGATAAGACGTTCTCAAATTTGAATGGATCATATTTTTGGCTAGGGATGAGTACATATGTAAAAATATCTGTGGAAAGACATAGATATTTCACCACACAAAGGGAAAAAGGTAGAACATAGGGTTATACCAGCCATTACCCATACCTGAGAGGCCGTGGGATGTAGTGAGCATGGATTTTGTATTAGGGCTGACAAGGACACAAAGAGGTTGCGATTAAATATTTGTGGTAGTCGATAGATTTTCAAAGATGGCACATTTTATACCATGCCAGAAAACCAGCGATGCAACTCACATTGCAAACCTATTTTTCAAAGAAGTTGTCAGACTTCACGGCTTGCCAAGAAGTATTGTTTCAGATCGAGACACCAAGTTTGTGGGAAATTTCTGGAGGACTTTATAGAAGAAGATAGGGAAAATTTTCTCATTTAGCTCAACTTATCATCCTCATATGGATGGGAAAACATAAGTTATAAACAAAATCTTGGGAGATTTGCTAAGGAGCCTAGTGACTGAACACCACAGTCAGTGGGATCACATTCTTCCATAGGCATAATTTGCTTTCAATGATTCAATTAACAGAAGCACAGGGCAGAGTCCATTTCATATTATTTATGGAATGCAACCCAGGGGAGTGTCTGAATTAAAAGATTCAAAACAGACTGAATTCAGAAGTGCTAGTGCGAAGGATTTTGTAGAAGAAATGAAGGAACTTCACAACCAAGTGAGGGAACATTTGCAAACTTCAAGTCAAGAGTATAAACACAGAGCAAATCAACACAGGCGAGAACTTCAGTTTGAAGTTGGTGATCTGATTCTTGCACATCTGAGGAAGGAGAGGTTCCCAAGGGGAACATATAACAAACTGAAAATGAAAAAGATTGGACCATGCAAGGTCTTGAAGAAATTTGGGGCAAACGCATATGAGATTGAATTACCCAATGGGATCGAAATTTCACCGATATTCAACATCTTAGATTTGTACCCTTACAGAGCTGGAAAAGCAGGAGCAAAGAATGGAAAAACAGAGGTTAAGTGGACTAAACAAATTCCTGTAGCTAAAAAGCGACTGATGGAAAGTATACTTGACAAGAGGGTCATCAAGAAGACCAGGAGGAAAGAGTATTTTGAATACTTGGTCAAATGGAAGGGACATCCAGTTGAAGACGCCAGCTGGGAAAATGAAGCAGAAATTCATAAGCATGGATAGACTATGCAAGAGCTCATGAACAGGAGTCCATGAAAATTTTCAAGCGAGGGAGTATGATGCAGGAGCATCACCAGCAACAAGTGAGCACGGGGGCGGAAGACAACTGGGATGAGCACCAACACATTTCAGCATGTTGCAAAAGAGTTTTGAAATGTTTTTGAAATATTAATGTAATAAGGTGTACCTTGCATTTATATTTTGGAGGATGTAAAAAATCATCGGCGATTTTCTCTCATCTGTAGTAGGTAGAGACATTTATGCATAGTTAATGTAAGTAGGTATATTTAAATTCCAGATTAGACAGTTTAGAGCGTAGGAGGGAAAACCGACTATAGACACCCTCACCTTTGTATCGTTGGACCATTAACAATCAGAGATCATTGAGCATAGAGAAGAAGAGAGCTGTAGCAGAGAGTTGAGAAGAAGAACTCGGGTACATGAGCTTTGAATTAATATATGAAGCTTTAATTTAGATTATGGTGTTATGATGTTTTCTATTTATACATGTTGAATGGTATGCTTATGGTTGTTTAATATCTCTGTTATGCATTTGATTTAATATTGTGTGAATGAATGATTTCATGTTAAATGTTTGAAGTCTCTGAGAGAGAGAAAATGAGTTTCAATTGTTTCTCTTTTTGAGTGAGAAGTCCCTGCAAGGAGTGCAGTGAAATCGTCCTCAAGAAGTGCGTTGATGGAGATTTAGAGGTTATCTCTGAAAGCTCAGGAGGGATACCGTTGTTCTCATTCCTGCAGAAGTGCAGGTGAGACACAGGAGCCATGAAAGGTGTGCGTAGGCTGGTTGAAAGTTGAGAACTTATCAACCAAGGGGTGAATTGGAAGACTTTTGTTGTAGAAAAGTGCACAGAGTCGAGAGAATCAAATACTTAGAAGTATTTGAGGGATTGCCGCAAGAAGTGCGTGCAGGAGTCTTATTGAAGACTCAAGGTTACAAGGAAAGCTTAGGAGGGTTAGTGCCTTGAGATAAACAAGGGGGAGATGAAGCAAATCCATTTTGCAGAAATTAAATCCCAGAGGAAGAACCTTGGTGTATTTCGCAGGAGTTATCAAGGAGAAATGAGCGGTTGAAATTCTCTGTGGGGAATTCCTTAAATCATGAGGACCGTAGGATCCAAGGAAATTTCAGGGTGGTTAGAGGTAAGTGAGCTTACCGTTCTAGGATCTAGAATCAACATGGATTGTTGGTTGTGCTTTGCATAAGCCTTAAGATCATTTCAGCATTTCGGGGATCCTAGCAACAAGGAGTCGAGTGCAGTGGAACAAAAATATTGAAGTCGTGAGTTGCGATAGGACCAGTATTAAAGTTTCAGGATTTTGGCACTTCGGGTGTCAGAAAACAGAGAAGGTAGCGCTTTGGGAGCGAAAGTCCCAAAAACCTGAAAGAGTGACAGGTGGCAAGAGTCTCCGTCAAAGGTAGAAAACTGCAAGGATGACAGGTGGCGTGTCTTTGTCAATTGGCAGAGTCAAATTTTGTTGACCGTTTTGGGGTTCGAAAGTTGAAGGACAGAGAGCCTTGCATTTGGATTCGTGAAATCATGAATTTCGACATCCCAATGAAGTGAGAATCCCATTGAAAATTCAACCTTTGCCAAGTGCATCGGAGTTCGAAAATTCAGGTTTTGGCAGTTGTAGAGATAAGAACCCTCGACACCAGGAATCGTGAAATCGCGAAACCCGAAGTCCGAAACTTGCGAAGGGAACGATCCTATTTTAGTTAAATATGTTTGGGTTGATGCTTCATGTTTGATCACAGGGGAACACCCATAAGGACCTGTGGATACACTGTTGAGTGTGAAGGGTATTTCCCGAGGGGAAACCTTAGAGTCAATTAGACTCAAAGGGTAGATTAGAACAATCCTGCGTGGACCTTGGACTAGAGGGTTTGGGGGTTTGCGTCACCAACACCTCCCTCAAATATCTTGATGACTTTCTCACTATGAAAAGATGTCACCCCTAGAGGGAATGATGTCATATTTTTGTGCTTGCTTCTTTTGTAAAATTAAATAATAATTTGTAAAGGGGAAAATTATGAGGTCGACCTCCCTAATTTGTGTTTTAACCTAAGTTGAGTGGACAAACTATTTTTACAAGGTCATGTATAAAAGGAGACATTGTCACTTTCATTTGAAAAAATAACATAGCTAAACACCATCATTATTTGAAAAAGGCTTATAACTTTTTAAGAAAGGAACTCATGGACAATTGCTTGACAAAATTTTGGTCTGGATAAAGATGTTGATGCTGGAATAATGCATGTTTTTGAGTCCCACCAATATGGAATCATCAAACTTTCATGGAGTACCGTATTCATAGGAGGAAAATATGGTGAAGTTAAAGATTCAATCGACCTCAATTTTACCTATGGAAAATTAAAATAACCTTGAATGTTAGTAGCATACACTATATTAAGAGTGCGCATATGTTAATAAAATCTATTGGTAGAAAAAAATGGAAAAGAGTTTGAGTAGTGAAGATTCCCTCACAAGATGATATATCCCTAAGATGCATATAAAGTGTGGGATGATGTAGAGGATGAGAGTATCATAGAAAGGATATTTTGCTAGCCTCCAAGATGATGATCAATACGGTGTGTAAGTGAAAACAATGAGAGAGATAATGGAGTTGTAGGGAACTTCGAAATATTTGAGATGGAATATTACCGAGGAATATAGTTATGTGAATGCTTGGACCATAGGAAAAAAAACATTAGTCTATCCTACTAAACCTTGCAATGTTATGTAAGTTATAGTATCAGAAATTCACAAGGAAGATTAGTTTTAATATACACCATAATTGTCTCCCAGATCACAAAAATCCAATCCACTGATAATAAGGTATATTAGAATGAAAATTATGTCATTATATCTTGTGTCCTCCACCCCATGTATTTTTTTATTAATCATGTTCCCATCACCATCATTCCACATAATCTGAGTTTGTGTGTTTCCAATGCTAAAACTATACATTATCATAATTATGAGGTAACAAATGAGCCTCAAAACAAAAATGTACTATCAATATCAAATTTAAAAGAAACAATAGGATTCAAGATGATGATGTCAACCATAAAGTTAAATGGTTTTAGAGGGAAAGAAAAAAAACCCACTTTTTTCTCATATATTTGACTTATCTCCTTATAGGTCTACTCAAATTTCAAGTGTAGGCACATGTTGGATGTAGAATAAAATTATGCATCCAATGAGTACCCAAACAACATAGTTTTGATGGACCTACAATGAGATATATTGGAAATACATTAGAATACACATTTTTTTCTCATGTATTTCCAACAAATCTCACCGTGGGTATATCAAAAGTATGCAGTGTTGATACATTTTTGGATGTAGAGTTTATTTTCACATCTAATGGGTTCCTACAATTCAAGGTATTTTTTAGGTGAGAAATTTCATCCGTTGGCTATTTTTAGGTGAAAATAACTAGTATATATATAGATACACACACACACACACACACACACACACACACACACACACACACACACACACACACTAGTTATTTTCACTTTCAAAATTCACCTATTTTTCACATATATATGATTAAATTGATAAGATTCAACAAATTTTACGATCCTTACTAGTAATTTATATGGTTTTTTTTTTTCTTCAATATTTTCCTACATATTTATATGTATTATTTATTCAAACCAAAATGGTTTCCTAGAATACTATACATTGTTATAATATTTGAATCCTTAAAAAATACTCTACTACACTTGAAATTTGTGTAATGATCTCATTTGATTGGTTTCGATGGGCATCTCTCTGTAAGGAAACTTATCTTTCAAAGTTGGCTAGTGGGAGGTGTGATGTACCTAGAACACAAAAACCAAAGATTTTTTCTTGGATACTAATATGTGACACACCCATCATTTGGGTACCTCTAAATTCACCTTCTTTGGAAAAAAAATGATTTTTTTCTACCATTATTTAAATTCAATAAACATCATAATAGAACATGCAATAATCAACATTCATGCTAAACTATAAAAGAGTGCTTAACATGCCAGGCACAAAAATCACTAACAAGCAAGCATAGCATAAACACATCATAGAGATAATATCTAATACACAACATAAATAAATATACAATCAGAGAAATTGATGATAAAGAACTTATATTTAAAATTTAATTACACCAAATGTTTGTAGACATTGTACGTTCCACCCAACCTTAGTACATGGGGGATTCACCTTGTTGATAAATATCTTATCATGTTCATTCATAAAGGAGGTTTTAAAATTATGAAAATTATGGTCAATATATTGTAGGTATTGGGAGGGGGGTATATGTGGGGTATGTGGGGGTTTATAGGTATTTGGGGGTATAATAAAGTGAATCTAGTAAATATATGGGTTTTCTTTTATTGGAAAGATGTATTGGAAGGGGTTTAAAAAAAAGGATTTTTGGAGATATTTTTCACTATCTAGTGAAATTAGAGGTAGTATTTAATATCCCATGAACACATGTGCTATTCCATAGATTAACTAAGTGGAGGCCCCGTTCCTTATGCTCCATTGCACATAAATTATCTACAATAGGCCACCCCCAAGACAAGGCTATAAATCGAGAAGGATGGGTCTCATATTGACTATAACATACCAAACCTCCCAGATTGGGTCATTCCACTGAAAAAATTCACGCTCTGATAACATATTGTAACATACCGAGCCTTGCAGACCATGTCATAACACTGAAACCTTTCACGCTCTGATACCATATTGTAATTTCCCTTGACCACCCTCATTGGGGCCAATGCCACTACTCCAAAATCCAAACTGCTCAGATACTAGATGATTAAAATTGTCCATTCCCAGGCATAGACCTTATAGGAAATGAAAGACAAATCTATTTGTGGAATAAATCACATATAAACCTAACAAAAATAAACAAAGATAACATGAAAGAATAAATGCAAGGAAACACATGATATTATTATAAGAACCACAAACATACACTAAAATACATCATTAACCATTAAGCACATGAATTATACTTATCTCTTAATTGTAATGAACTGATTATGTGCCGAAATTCCATGAACTTCCCATCCTTAGACCATGCTTCTCATCACTCTCAGTAGTGGGTCACCCATGAGATGGGACTAGACTCCACTGGGCAACGGATTCCTAGGCTAGGCAAGAAAAACATGAAGTTTCACCAGTCTACATGAAGCATTTCCTCTAGGGATCCACTTACGCCCACCACTCACCAACTCTCATTCCCCACATGTATGTCCCACCCCAAGAGTATACACCTTCACTGTCACATAGTCCATCGGTTGCTCCAACTCCCTTTGAGGGCTTCAACAACAGGCTAGACATGAATTCTTAGATCTTTGTACCTGCTACTGGACTCCCTCCAGTAGAACTCACTTCCTTAATAACTCTTGCACCTGAAGAGAGTTTCTCACAATACTGAAAACCTGCTTCTTTAACCACGGTCTTGAAAACCCACCTCTTCAAACCACGAAAACAAATAGCGTAAGGAAAGGGGACGACTCAAGAAATTACAGAGGTTCACAATCATAGAAATGGATTTGGGTGTGTGCTTGTTTAGTGCGTGCATGAAATGCACAAGGGATGGAAAGAATCATGAGGATGAACTCACGGGGAAAATGGCCAAATGAAACCAGGTAAACCACATGGTATAGTTTCAACGAGATATCAGTTCGGGCTCATTGTAGAGGTTCAGGATGGTCAAGGGTTCAACAATGGCGTTGACGGTTTTCCTACTTCCTGCTAGTTGCATGCGTGGGTGGAAGGAATAGAAAAAGGATCCCCCAAATGTTCAAAATCCCCACCTATATTAGCATGTTCCTGATATAACACATGTCTCTCATGAAGCACATTCCTCTCCATTTGGAAGTTGTTCCCCTTCCCCAAAGGAACTTAGTATAATTCATATCCTCCTTACAACATTTAGAATAATAAGATATATTATTCTTTGAGTTTTAAGCTCTTAATATTAGCCCATTTTCCAACCTCTTAGCCCCCTCCCTTACCCATCCTAGTGTAGGCTAGTCCCCCATACTCTTTCATCATGGTTGGTCTACACGCAGTGATTCTTTTATATTAATAATTTGAATATTTGCATATACAAAATAGGCTCTTGGACTTAACATCCTAGGCTCTTTGTCCCAACTATAACATAATCCTCCTAGATTATCATTAATTGGCTCACCAACCTATGAAACATGTTTACAATTCATGATTAAAAATTAGGGGCTCGGCCTTGTGGTATTACAATCCCTTCCCCTTATTTTCTCACAGTCCTTAGTGCAATTTTCTTACACCATATCAACAATATTTCCAAAATATTCAAAAATATGTGGGTATTCTTCCTGCATTGCATCCTCATGCTCCCAAGTAGTGTTCTCAGGATTGTACCAGGTCCATTGGATCTTTACAAGCCCTATGGCTCGATTCCAGAGATTTTTGATTTTTTGGTCCAGAATGTGTACCAAATGCACTTGGATAGCACCTTCTTGCTCCACCTGAATCACATTCCAATCAATTACATGATTATAATCATGTATATATTTCTTGAGAAATGATACATGGAATACATTATGAACAAACATACATGCAGAAAATGAAATCATATAAGATAAGGACCAATACTTTCTAGGATTTCAAATGGTCCACAATATCTAGCTACCAACTTGGAATAATTCCCCAACTTCAATGAACTTTTGTTGGCCTCAACCTTAAAAAATGCATGATCACCCACTTTAAACTCCCTGTGAGTTCCACCCCTTTCAGCATAACTTTTCTTCATGTCTTGGGAAACCTTTAAATTATGTTTAATCCTCAACATTTTCTCTTCCATTTCTCTGAGCAATTCTGGCACAATCACTTCCCTATCAGCTGGATTGTCCCAACTTACATGAATGTAGCACTTTTTTCCATAAAGTGATTCAAATGGGATCATTTTTAGAGATGCTTGGTACCCATTTTTGAAAGCTAAATCTACCAAGTATAGATTGTCCCAACTTACACGAGTGTAGCACTTTCTTCCATAAAGTGCTTCAAATGGGATCATCTTCAGAGATGCTTGGTACCCATTGTTGTAATCTAACTCTACCAAGTATAGACAATCTTCCCACTTTGATGGTTTGTCCATCACATACATTCTTAGCATATCTTATATTACTTGTTTTATACTCTTTGTATTCCCATTAGACTTGGGATGATAGGATGTACTAAAGTTCAGATTGGTTTTGAACCCCTTGAAAAATCCCTTCGAAAATTTTAAATTGAAATTTGTGTCTCTATTAGACACAATTGTATTGGAAATACCATGCAATCGAGACACTTCCCTCATATAGATATCAACAACATTGGTTTATTTCTGAGTAGTCTTCAATGGAATAAAGTGGGCATCCTTGGTAAGATTTTCCATGACTACCATGATATAATCATGATTCTTGCTTTTCCTTGGCAATTTGGTGATGAAATCCACTGTCACCACTTCCCACTTCCACTCATGAATGGGTTATGGATACAACAACTTAGCTGGATGTCTATGCTCGGACTTGAACCTTTGAAACTCCATACATCCTGCAATGTACTGAACAATTTATTTCTTCATACCTGGCCAATAGTATTGGCTCCTGACTGCTACCATTGTTTTCTGATATCCTGTGTCCATCATAAGGCACATTATGCATATCCTTCAATATCATACTTTTCCGTTCTAGGGAATTGGGTGTAAAAATTATGTTCCTATACAAGATCATTCCATCATCTCCCACTTTATAATCTTCGACTATCTGCTGCATTTTACCTTGCTGCAATTTTGTTACCATCTCCATGTACTACAGATATTCTTTGGCAGTTTCATAAATTTTACCTTTAATATGTGTTTCATACATGATAATGGTTGTAGCATGTAACTCATGCACTCTCCTGCTAAGTGCATCAACCACTTTTTTCTCCCTTCCTTTGATGTGCTTGATATCAAAGTCACACTCAGAGAGGAATTTCAACCATCTACTTTGCTTGGCATTTAAAGTTGGTTGATCAAACAAATACCTCAGAGAATTATGGTATGTCCTCAGTTCAAATTTCTTTCCCATGAGATAGTGCTTCCACTTCTTTAAGGCATGTACTATGGCTTCCAACTCCAAATCATGAGTGGCATAGAGGCTTTCATGCTCCTTCACCTTTCTGGATTCAAAACATACTACCAAACCATTCTGACTGAGGACTCTTCCAAGTCCATATTTGCATGCATCTTTGAAAACCATGAAGTTCTCATTAGGATATGAAATTATCATAATCGGAGCACTGGTTAGCAAGTGCTTCAATTTATGGAATCTCTTTTCACATTCTATTGTCCATTGAAACTTCACCCCTTTCCTTTGCATGGAAGTTATTGGGTGACAAATCTTTGAAAACCCTACAATGAATCTTCTATAGTATCCAACTAGACCCATGAAGGATCTAACTTCTATCACATTCTTGGTTCCTGGCCATCCTCTAATGGACTCTATCTTTTCAGGATCCACCGCTTCCCTTCTTTGGATATGATATGCCCCAAATAATGAATTTGGTTCTGATAAATTGAGCACTTGCTCAATTTGTAATACAACTGGTGTTCTCTTAACACTTGCAACACTATCCTCAAGTGAGGCTCATGTTATTCTTTTTTCTTCAAATATAAAAGGATGTCATCCAAAAAGACAATGAAAAACTTGTCTAACTAATCTCAGAAAACACCATTCAACAAACACATGAAAACAACTGGTGCATTTGATAACCCAAATGGAACCACTATAAACTCATAGTGACCATACCTTGTTATGAAGGAAGTCTTTCTTATGTGTTCATATTTAATCCTTACCTGATAGTATCCTGACCTGAGATAAATATTTGAAAATATCCTTGCATCCTTCAATTGTTCAAAGAGATCATCAATCCTTGGAAAATGATAGTTGTTCTTCACAATTACTTTACTTAACTATCTGAAACCAATACACAATATCAAGGTCCCATCTTTCTTATTCACAAATAAAAATGGGGCACCCCAAGATGATACACTTGGGCGTATATACCCCTTCTTTAATAGCTCTTCAAGCTGCATTTTCAACTCCTTTAGCTCTAGAGTACTCATTCTTTAGGGAGTCTTCTCCTCAAGGAATAAAATTTGTAGAGAAATCAATATCTCTCTTTGGGGGTAGTCCTAGTATCTCATTAAACACATCCTCAAACTATTTAAGGATAGCTTGATCTTCTAGATCTAACACCCTATCCTTAGGTGTTTCCTCCATATGATATGAAAAAACTTGGCAACCCTTCCTATAACACTTCTTCAACTGCATTGCTGATATTTCTTAGACAATGACCGCCCTAGGAATTCCTTGGACTACTTTTGAGTTTCCTTCCTCATCTAGGAAAGTGAATGCCCTGTTACGACAATATAATATGGCATGGTGTTGTTCTAACCAATCCATACCAATTATACATTCATATGATCCCAAAGGAAATATGTTCAGAGTTTCCTTGGTATTCATCCCATTCATGCCCAATGGACATGCCTTAACCAACTCAACAAACTTTCTCTTGGCTCATGTAGCCAGTTGCACCCGCCAATATTTCTCATGCTTGCATCTTGGTAATTGCAATATTTCCACTACCTTAGGATCTATATAGATATGACTATCCCCTGAATCAATTAAAATAGTAAAGGAATGGTTATTGATCATATCTTCTACTTCAATCATGTGTGATTGAAACTCTTTAGATTGCTTGTTGTCTAGAGTTGCATAGATACTTGGCACACTTCTTCCCAAGTCCTCTACTATTTCTTCTTGATGGACATTATGTAAATCTCTCAATTTTTCATCTCTGTAAAGATAATCCTTATACTTATGATCTCATTTACAACCCAAACATTGCATCAGTGGTTGCCTTGATATTTTCCCACCCGCCTCATCCATCTTGGTCTCTCTAAAAGCTAGCTATCCGCGAGGATTATTTCTGAAGATTGGAGGCTTGCTCCCCTTCTTCCTCAGATCTCTGTTAAACGTATGCTTGTCCTTCGAAGCCTTCTAGAAGGTAGAATTTCCTTGTTGTTGATCATACAAGCACTTAGCTCTTCTTATGGTTTCTTTCAAAGTTTTAGGATCATCATACTAAATCTTTTCACTGATGAAGGATGGTAGTGCACTCAGATATATTTCGATGTTAAATGTCTCATATTTTATGAAGGAGACATACTTCAATAGTTCTTGGAATATCCTTTCATACTCATCAATGGTCATGCTTCCCATCTTGAGTTAAAAGAACTCTTTCATATTTTTATCATAATACCTATTGGTCAGGTATTTCCTCTCAAAATACTTCTTGAATTCTTTCCATGTCGCATTTTTCTATCTGGGGTGTTTTTCTTGCACAAGTTGATACCACCACAAAGATGCCTTTCCTTTCAGACGATAGATGGAAATTATTCCCTCTACATGAGAATAATATTTATGCAATTGGAAGTACTTCCCCATTCCTAGAATCCATGTGTCAACATCTTTATCCTTTTTGTGCTCTCCATCAAAAGTAGAAGGTGTGATCTTATTCATTTCTCCTTTCAACTCATCCACCCCATACCTCCTATGCTTCATGACAGGGGATGGACTTGAGATACAATGTTCTCTCCTATGGGAATTCTTTTGGGATTGATGGTGATGTCTGATACCACTCCTTGATATTTCTTGTTCCTTAGGGGTCTTGTGGCTTCTTGATTTGTTGGAGCCACTCTCCTTATCTAAATTCTTCTTGATTTTGTCCATGCTTTTCATTAAATTCATGTTGAAGTATTCATGCTTCTCTTTGGCCTTCATAAGTCTTTGATTATCAAATTTTTTTCTTTGGACATATGCCTACAATTCTCTGATGGTCTCCACCAGATTTATGTCTTCATCCTTTATTTCTCCATGTCCATTGGAATTTGTTCCTTCAATTCCCAGATGGACATTCATTCCTCTAACCTCATAATCCTCACTATAAGACTCTTGTGCATCCTCCATATCCCTGCACTCCAATAATATTCTATTATGTTTTGGTAGTTGAAAACTCTGCAAAATTGTGCATCCCATAGAACTCTTGTTAGGATAACTATCTGAACAAAACCATGCAAACATCACTGGTTTATAAATTTGCATAATTCCTTCTGCTGATTTTATGAGAAATTTTATTTTCCATAGACAATTTATGGTTGAACAATTGTCCTATATTGTTCCAGAACTTTCCAACGACTGCTACCTTGCTCAATTCTAAGTTTTGAACAGGAATTTATGACTGTTTGAGAAATGGCGCTTCTTGGAAGGTGATCTATGTTCAATTGTTCTTAATTCTCAGAGTCGAATTAGACCTTCGATCCGTGCTAGATCCTATCTTCAGCTTCAAAACCTTTTCCTTACTTCTTTGGAGGCAGGTTTGTTCAATCAAGGACACCACAAGATCCTTCTCTAATCCCTTCTTTGATTCAAACATAGTTTTTGAGCACTAGGCCCTTATTTTTCATCCCCCGAACACATGTGACCACAACTATGGCCCGATGCTATCAGATAGGAGCTTATCCAGATCCTTGAGAGATTTGGGGCTCCCAAAATTTGGCTTCATAAACTCTTGTTACTTCATGTCTCCATTCTCTGAACACTAAACTAGCGAACCCTTGCAAAATACATCTTCAAAGCTTCGGGACTCTGCTGCTTCAAAACTTCATACAAATTACACCTTTTTTCCCCCAAACGCCCGGATTGAAGAACTTTTAGATTCCCATCAACATACACTTACCAGTGTGCCACCTGGAAGAGTTACGGAGTGGACACATGGAAAACATCTAGTGTGTCCACATCACCCTTGGTGACATCATCCATCCATGTCACTCTAGAACTTCAGGCTCTGGTCGATTCTCCTTCGACACATCACAAAACCCCCAGACCATCAAAATCCTGAACTTAAGAACCCTCTGGGGTCCAGTTAGCTTTGTTTTCATTAATCTAGGTGGTGACACATGGTCCCACTGGAGAGAAACATGTGCTGGCCAGTCGCTATTGGTTCTAAGATCCTACAAAAAAGTACAGAAATCGATGATACATGCAATGCCTAGAGGAGGTCCATGTCCCTCCCCCCCTAGTGACATCATCATTCCATGTCACTTTGGAACTTCAGGACTTCGGGACTTCAGAAGTCTGGAATTTCTTCCAACAATTTTCATTGAGCGCCTAACTCCTAAACTTCTTAAACTTTTGAGCCAACAAAGCCACGTCACTTCGAAATTTCAAGATTTTGGGGATATCTTCCTCCCGCACAACCATAACCATTTTATTTTGGAGTGATGAAACTCCAAACCTTATTAATCCTTTGGACACATATCACTTGGAATAGACCATTTGGATTTGTTCCGAACTTATAAACTTTGAAATTCTTCTTCGCTTATAATTTTAAAATGACCGGAGGGGCAAAGTTTGAAGGACTTTGATGCTTATCCTCTACGTGTATTCTCTGATGTGAATGGTTTGTTCCTTCCCAAAATATTCCAATGGATCAAGTTTATTTTTGTGGCCAAATACCACGTCTACTATGGTTCATCAAGCCTCTATTCCTCATGATCTTTCCAATACCACCAAGGAGCTCTCTCAACACCCTCTTGGAACTTTGTACATCAATTTTGTCCCTTTGGACAACAATTCCTTTGGAATTTCTTCTATAACCACTTGTACAACCCATCTAGGCTTAGTGTTGAAACCTTGTCTTTGATACCATACTGTAACATACCCAACCTCCCAAGTCCGGTCATGCCACTGAAAACCTTCACACTCTGATACCATATTGTAACATACCCAACCTCCCAGGACAGGTCATGCCACTAAAAAATTTCATGCTCTGATACCATATTGTAATGTCCCCCAATGACCCTCGCCATGGATAATGCCACTACTACAAAATACAAACTACTCTGATACTATATGATCAAAATTTTCCATGCCCAAACATAGACCTTCTAGGAAATGGAAGACATAGCTCTTTGCATAATAAATCACATATAAACTTAACACAAATAAACAACGATAACATGAAATCATACATGCATCGAAACACATGATATTATTATAAGAACCATATACGTGGACTAAGATACATCATTAACCATTAAGCACAATGTTAACGATTAAAACCGCAATGATGAATTCCGCCCACAAAGGATTGCTAAGCTCTATTATTTAATTGTGATAATAATAGGATACTAGTAGGTAAGACCCCCTTGTACACTAGAGGTGAAAAAATAGACATGTCACACTCATATGTTGTTGTTGTTATGATGTTTCCTACATAGTCCTATACTTTTGATGATGCAGTCTTGGTCTTGTTTGATATGATAAATGAGTGGTTGATCCATTGTGGCTAAATGTTGTTGATGTTACTTGTGATACATGGAAGTTCTATGGTTATGAGAATTATATTGTTACAAGTGCTATTCTATGTTATGTTATGAAATTGGTTACTTAACCATATATGATTTATGCAAAGGATAATAAAATGCGAGCTAGCTCAAAATAAAAAAGAAAAAAACTATGGAAAAGTTCTAAAGATGTGGCAAAAAGATTATGTATAAACCTTTGTGAAATGGTGGACCTAACTATTATACTATGTGTTTTGGTTAAAGGATTATGAAATTTTTGTTAAAGAGTATATATGGAGGAACATATGGTAAGATTGATATGTGAGTATTGTTGAAGTTATGACATAAAGTTAACGTATAAGTTATATGTCTTGGGTGACACACTATACAATAGATATTGTACCAGATCTTTATGATGGATATGGCATTGAATTATGCATTGGATATGGTTTGAGGTTAATGGTGGATGTTATGTTAGTGGTTTTTCTGGTACATGGAATTTAATAGGATGAGGTGAGGAAGTGGCGTGCATTTAATGCACATCACTTCAAACTTCCCTTGAGCCCATCACCCTGGCATAGTTGCAAGATACCAGATATATAAAATATGCAGAACAGAAACGAAAAGCTAGAAATAACAGAATAACAGTAAAATATCCAGCATAATCTTCACAATACACAGAAATGATTCACGAAATAGCAATAGAAATAGCACTTTGAATCAGATAGCAATGTTCACAGGCCTCTTCGAGGGGGCAACCTCCAATCGA
>SNQJ01S0191225.1:2397-16406 GCA_010110895.2 Picea sitchensis | reverse complement strand
TTCGGTGGACCTTCGTTGGACCTCGGGACGTCTCGACCCCTGCTAAGTCACAAGTTATTGGTATATCTGGCTTGCGGGCTGCTTGGATATACTCTTGGGAGGTTGATGTCCCCTGGTCAAAAAAAAAAAGGTGCCATGGGATGGGATGTGTAACTTCAATGCCGTGGAATGGGATGTAACGTGTAACTTCAACGAATTATAAAATAATTGGAGATAAACTTTTAACTAATTAAAATAGTTAAAAATTCTCAACTAAATAATAATAGGAAATCAAAATTTCTCAACTGAATAATAATAGGAAATCAAGTGGCATGAGAATGGAGGGTTTTGGCATAGTAGCTTTTGAAGTTGGGGCTTTCACAAGACATCATAATTGAAATTCAGGACCCACTAAGATGGCAGAGAGCCATGCCTTCTTGAATCGTCACCTCAACACATGGACGAGGAATCACTGGGCTACACAAATGACCCATTAGAGAATAAGTCTATTTGGGTCTCCTCGAAACTCTCTCGAGGATTCTTTGATGTCCTCTGAAGCTCAAATCCTCAACCAACATATGAGTTGCTTATAAAGGAAACACTAGAGGTTTTTTACTCCATCATTCAGGAACTAAGCAGATTGTACCATTGTACGGAGGATAGGACATGTCTATCATCACCCGAAGTGCCTATTCCTCTAGGGAGGCACGTCTCACTTGGAGATCTTGTTAAAAAAAAAAGACACCTTCCCATAATAAAATCTATGATACCACATGAAAGGAAAATAACAAATGCAAGAGAAAAATATAACCAACAACTTAGCAACAACACAATATTTTATCCTAGAAAATCTAAACCTAAACTGGGAAAAACCAACCAATAGATCCATTGGTTCCTTGACCAAATCCGACCAAGTGAGCCTTCATCGCTCAACTC
This sequence comes from Picea sitchensis, assembly GCA_010110895.2. Lineage (NCBI taxonomy): Eukaryota > Viridiplantae > Streptophyta > Pinopsida > Pinales > Pinaceae > Picea > Picea sitchensis. The sequence goes on along the minus strand of SNQJ01S0191225.1, from coordinate 15,491 downwards.
TTAACACATTACAATGGAGTATTACCTACCTTTTAAACGCATTCAAAACATGCAAGCCATGGGCTCTAAAACCACATCCTACCAAAACCATGTGGCCAATACTTGATGGGTGAATTGATGAACATCAACATCTACACAAAACCAATCCCTTCGGAATAATATATTGGGGGGTGGGGGGGGTGTGTATGGAACATAACATGGGGAAAAAGAAGTGCATTAAGTGAAAAATGGAGGAGTCGAGCCTTTTTCTCATCAAAGGTGTAAAAATTCACAAAATTATGGTCATAGAGGAAGCTACATTGGTTCGTAGATTCGCTAGCAAGTGAATGTCTATGAGAACTTTGCAGAAATGGACCACAAAGAATTTCACTACGATTTTGGGATTTACTCCCAAGTGTTTGTTGTTGGATTGCAAATGGATGGCATGTATAACCAGTTCGAGAGAGGACGCCAACAAACGCCTTTCTTCCCGTTGGCATTGGAGTTCACAAGCTCTATTTTTGAAGAAGTGGAGGTGGGATTTCGATGCAAAATCAGAATGCCTAGAAATTATCCCCATTTGTGTTTGCTTCCCAACTTTACCTCTCACTTTCTAGTCTGTAGGAAAACATACTAGGGTTTTTTTGGAGGAAAACCTTTCATTTCACACAACAAGTTACATGGGGATGGCCCATACTCTAGTCGACATAAATGTTTTGAAAGTTCTAGAAGATCTTATCTCTATCAGGTGAAACCGAAAGGTGTTTTGGTATGAAGTATACTACGGAGGCATTCCATTTCATTGTGGGATATGCCAGTTGTATGGTCATCTGGGATTGGACTATATTCAAAGCACCAAACACCAAAAGTGGGCATACAAAAACCAAAAGGAAGTGTAGGAGATTGGAATATAACACAAACCCTCTTATGACAAGGAACAACCTGAAGCTACATAGTCCTCAACCCCTTCCAAGAATTTCAACTCAAGTCTTCCCTCAAAGGTCCTAGAAGAGATCAAGCATGCTAGTGGGAAACCTCTTCTAGGTAAGCCTACTCTTTCCGATTCTCATTTTAATTATGATGTGCTCTTTAGTTCCTCCAGAATCCCCCCACCTCACTCTGAGAAGGGTGGCGACAAGGATTTTCTCTCCAACCTATCTAGGTTAAATGGCCCCCAATCAACCACCTTGATTCCTTTAACTGATATCCACCTGCATGAGAAAGTCTCCCCCCCCACCTTTGTGAAAACCATTCCTATTCCTCCCCTGCCTACGAGCTCTATCTTGTCTTTCCCCTTCCAAATAATCCTCGTTCCTTCTCTTGATGATTCTCTAGATACCCAACTGTCTCTTATCCCCCAACCATGCCAAAAATACAACTTGAGGTCTAAAAGCAAGGGCATTTCCTCCCTGGTCCAAGGAATAGAGGGGAGTCTAGATGAATACGAGGAACTAGAGAAAAAACCCTCACAAAAGGAGTGAAAATTCGTAATCTCCCTTGCACAGAGACAAGAAAACTCTGAATTTCAAGATGGTAAGAAATGCTAACTCTATGGGGCCCTTAGAGAATCTATCCCATGGAAATATCCCTCATGATTTTCCTCTCACTAATTTGTCGATGGTTGGACAACCCCTCCTCGAAATCAACCCTTAAAAGTTCGGTAGAGATTCATAAACCATCTATCATTTTTCTTCAAGAATCCATGGTGTCCTGAGATAGTGCGTTTAATTATATTGCACCCTCCCTTCTAGGAAAGGAATTTTTAGCTATGAATGCCCAAGGATGATTAGGGGGCCTCCTTACGAATTGGAGGAAACATTATATTCTACTCCAAAATTCTTGGTCCACCAAAGGTGGTTTGAGAACGATATTTCTCTCCCTGGAGCTTGTTTTGGAATTTATGAGTGTCAACATATATGGGCCTTACTCAAATGCAATATTTTTGGGAATCCTTTTTCCAAAACCCTTTGCTGAAAGTTGGTTATTACAGTGTTGGGCAGGGACCTCAATTTCACTCTAGGTGCCAGTGAAGTCTGGGGCCTAGCTTCATAGATAGATCCCCTTGCAAAGTTTTTTCTTTCTTAGTTAGAAGGGGTATGCTTCTTGGACACCCAACCTGCAAAACTCACGCTTTCTTGGCGGAATCTCATATCATGGAAATAAATGTGGCTAAGAGGTTGGATTGATACCTAGTCTCATATGGCTTAACAAAAACACTCATCGGGATCCAGCGATGTGTCTCCTTTGGAGGAAACTCTGACCATAACCCTATCCTATTGGAACTTGCCCCTTTTATGGATAGGCCTCCCAACATGTTTAAACTTAATCTAGTCTAGCTGGAGGAGACTTATTTTATCAATGAAATCAAGGGTTTTTAGAGGACCATTGATGCTTCTCTCCTCAAATCTCCTCCCTTGCAATTTATTGAAAATCTAAAGTGAGTAAAATCTACTGCAATTTCCTTTTCTCAAAAGGAAGCAAGATCATGACAATCGATATTTGAAGGATATTGAATCCAAAATTCAAAATATTCTTCAAGAGGAGGGGAAAGATGTCTTCTCTAATCAACAATGATGTTGGTTGTGGAGCCTAATTATCTTTCTGATTCAAAGGTATTTGTTTTCAGTCGTTTTTATACCCCATGAAGACTTTACACCCCAGAATAATGTACACTCATCCACGCAAGGGAGTGCAGGGGGTGTTACCTCCCCTGTGGGGTCTGGGGGCAAGTAGGACCCCGAAGGAAAAATTTCCTTGTAAATGTATATTGTAATTTCATTGTAAATCTGGACCGTTCATTATAAGGTCACAGATCTGATGGTAGAATTTATGTTAGGGTTTTTTTCCCTAGAAGGCAACCCTCTTTTATGAGGGAAATGTATTGCGGCTATGCATCATTGTGAATATTGTATTCTGAGAGAGGATACTGTGAGAAAAAGAAGAGGAAGTTACAGCGGGTGTGTTGTAGGTTGTATCCCTTCATTTGTTGGATAATAATAAAGGAAGGACCTGACAATTTCTCTTGTGGACGTAGCCCACACTGGGTGAACCACGTATATTTGTGTCTTTATTGTATTATGTATATTCTGTGTTTTATTTTCACATTTGTTTTATTTTGTTTCTCTACGATCCTGTTTTTCTAACAACTGGTATCATAATGAAAGGTAACTCATAGGAAAAGAGGGTTCCTGGTTCGAGTGGGAGCAATGGTGGAAGATGGAAAGTTTAGGGTCGATAAATTTAATGGACAAAACTACCAGTTATGGAAGATGCAAATGAATGATTATTTATATCAGAATGATCTATTCCTACCATTGGGCGAAATAACAAATAAGATGACGACTATGAAGGACGAAGAATGGGAGATTCTTGACAAAAAGGCTCTAGGAATGATACAGTTAAGCCTGACAACGTCGGTGGCTTTCAATATTTTGAAAGAAAAGTCAATGAAGGATTTGATGGATGCGTTGGATAAACTGTATGAACAACCCTCGGTGTCCAATAAGGTTGTTATAAAAACAGGATCGCAGAGCAATAAAATAAAACAAATGCGGAAATAAAACACAAAAGATACACAATACAATAGAGAGACAAAGATACGTGGTTCACCCAGTGTGGGCTACGTCCACCAGAGAAATTGCCAAGTCCTTCCTTTATTATTATCCAGCAAATGAAGGGATACAACATACATCACACCCACTGTAACTTCCTCTTCTTTCTCTCACAGTCTCCTCTCTCAGAATACAATATTCACCATGATGCATAGCTACAATACATTTCCCTCATAAAAGAGGGTTTCCTTCTAGGGAAAAAAACCCTAACATAACTTCTATTGTCAGATTTGTGACCTTATAATGAACGGTCCATATTTACAATGAAATTACAATATACATTTACAAGGCAATTTTTCCTGCAGGGGCTTCGCCCCCAAACCCCCGCTTTCCCTCGGACCCCATAGGGGGGGTAACCCCCCCCCCCCACACTCCTCTGCGTGGATGAGTGTACATTATTCTGGGGTGTAAAGTCTTCACGGGGTATAAACACGGCTGGAAACAAAGACCTCTGAATTAGGAAAATAATCAGGCTTCACAACCAACAAAGGTATTTCTAATGAAGAGATTATTTAATATGAAGATGTCAGAAGGTGGGTCTGTTGCAGATCATTTAAATGATTTTAATACGGTTACTAATCAACTAAGTTCTATAAAAGTGGACTTTGATGATGAGGTCAAGGCTCTTCTAATCTTGTGCTCATTGCCAAAAAGCTGGAACGACTTGGTCATGGCTGTAAGTAACTATGTCTCTGGTTCAAAAACTTTAACATTTGTTGATGTTGTTGGTGTTATCCGTAGTGAGGAAATGCGATAGAAAAGCATAGATGAGACATCAAGAATGCGTTGAACATGGAGAACAACGGAAGACAAAAGGATAGAGGAAAGGGTTCAGGGAACCACGAGAATTCTAGGAAGGGCAGATCCAAATCCAAACTTGGAAAGATAGAGTGTTGGAATTGTGGGAAGAAAGGACATATGAAGAAAGATTGTAGAGCTCCAAAGAAACAAAGAGATGGACAACAAGAGAAAAATTAGGAAGCAAATGTAACAAGTGATGTGTTACAAGATGCTTTGATTCTTTCTGTAGATAATATTTCTGAGTCTTGGGTGGTAGATTTGGGGGATTCATTTCATGCCACACCCCATCGGAAACATTTTCTAGATTATGTTCAAGGTGATTTTGGACAAGTTCATTTGGGTGATAATGCACCATGAAAAATTGTTGGAATGAGAAAGGTAAAAATAAAACAAAGCAATGGAAACCAATGGTTGTTGAAAGAGGTAAGACGCGTTCTAGATCTAAGAAAAACTCTAATTTCAACAACGCAGTTGGCAAGTGAAGGTTGTATATCCATGTTTATAGATAAGGTGTGGAAGGTCACCAAAGGATCACTGGTGATAGAAAAAGGAGAGAACATTGTATTTATGTAGGTACATTGTATTTATGTACTGGTAATACCAACTCTTCTATCTCTTTAGATTCTACATGAGTGGATGCAACATTGTGGCATCATAGTCTTGGACACATGAGTGAGAAGGGGGCATTGAGATAACAACATTAAACATTAAACATTAAAGATATGGTACAACTGCAAAATAATATAGTAAATACCTTTTTTATTTGGAAAACCATTGTAACCAACTATAGTTTCATTGAAATTTGGGTGTAAAGGGATAAGGGTGTAACGTCCCTGACCACTGACCCCTGCTGGGTAACGCTACCCAAACAACCTTATCCTTGCCTTTACTGATCTGATACCAATTTGTAATTTCCCCAGCCAGTGACAGGTCGGGCAACACCACAGAGGAACACACACACACACACACATATATATATGCATGTCTAATGGATTTAAAACAAATAAAAAATAATTATTGCTACCATACAGACTCTTGTTGCAACTGACAGTAATTCATACATAGATTAATGAAGAAATAACAATAAAAGCATACATGCAGTACTCACAGGCAATATTCATCAATTATAACACATCTACATATGCACAACATGTAATTGAACATAGGGATAGGTACTTATCTTTCAATTAGAGTTCACCAACTACGTACAGACCTTTCACGAACCTCCCAGCCTTAGACCACGCTGCTCATCATGCTCAGTAGTGGGTCACCCCCGAGTTGGGACTAAGCTCCACCCAAGGTAAGGGAATCCTAGACTAGGCTAAGGTTACAGGAGACTGCACAGTGCAACTGGAAGGATTCTCTCCAAGAGCCTTCTTATTCCCACTACTCAAAGACTCTCATTCCCCACATGCATGTTCCACCCTGGGAATATGCACCTTCATTGTTCCACAGTCCATTGACTGCTCCACTTCCCTTTTTAAGGTCTTGGCAACAGGTCGAATCAGGAATTCTCAGAGCTCTAAAGATGGTGTTGGACTCTCTCTAGGAAATAATCACTTCCCATCAAACTCTCTCACCTGGAGAGAGTTTCTCACAGTCCTGACAACCTGCCTCTTCAACCATGGGCATGGAAACCCGCTTCTTCAACCACGAGCTTAACAACCCTCTTATTCAACCACGGGCTTGACAACCCACTTCTTCAACCAACTTCCACTCAGTTTACAACAAGGTGAGGAAAACACCAAATCTCAATAAATATCAAGGAATTGAAGCAACCAGAATTCATTAAAGTATGACACAGTTTTTGCAAGTACATATATGTTGGGATTCATAGGAACACACAGGTTAGCTTCATGGTTTACTGGTTTTAGATATGCGAGAAAGATGTAGAGGTCGATGATGGAGACCAAGCGAGTTAGTCGAAGGATGGGAGAATGGAATGTGAACCCCCCCAACAAGTTGACTTTCCAGCTTCAAATGCATGTGCCTAAGCTGACACATGTCACCCATGAGGCACGTCCCTTTCCATTTGGAAGTCACGCATCCTCCCAAAGGAACTTAGGGTAAAAACATATCCTTCTAATCATCTTTTGGAATAATAATAAATTATTATTCTCTTGGATGTAATCCCTTAGTATTAGCCCCTCTTTCCAACCTCTCAGCCCCCTCTCCCTTACCCAGCCTAGTGGAGCTTCGTCCCCCATCACTCTTTCTTCGTGGTCAGTCTACACGCACGATGTATAAATTTTATTGATGATCTACATAATTACATATACAAAAATTAGGATTATGTCCTTTAACGCCTAGGTTCTCTAACCTAATAACACATAAGCATACTATCTTATCAACACTTGGCTCACCAGCCTACAAACATCATTACATTTCACAGGGGCTTTGCCTGGGGTATTACAATCCCCTCCCCTTATTTTTGCACTGTCCTCGGTGAAATTTATTTACACAAAATCAACAAGATTTTGAAAATATTCAAAAACATGTGGGTATTCTGCATGCATAGCATCCTCATTCTCCCACGTTGCGTCCTCATGATTGTACCAGGTCCATTGGACCTTTACAAGCCCTATTGCTAGATTTTGAAGCTATTTGTTCTTCCGGTCCAATATGCGCACTGGATGCACCTGCAAGACTCCTTCTTGCTCCACCTGAATCACATTCCAATCAATCACATGATTAGGATTTGTATATATTTCTTAAACAATGAAACATGAAATACATTATGTACAGTCATGGATGCAGGAAATGCAAGCATATATGCAACTGGTCCAATCCTTTCTAGGATTTCAAATGGTCCACAATACCTCGTTGCCAACTTGGAACAGTTTCCCAGTTTCAGGGAACTTCTATTGGCTTTAACTTTCAAGAAAACATGATCAACCACTTTAAACTCCCTGTGGTTCCTGTTCTTATCAACATAATTTTTTTGTTTGTCTTGGGCAGTCTTTAAATTCTGCCTAATCTTCAACATTTTCTCTTCCATTTCCTTGAGCAACTCTGGCCCAACCACTTCCCTATCAGCTGGATTATCCCAGTTTATTGGTGTGTTGCACTTTCTTCCATTAAGTGTTTCAAATGAGATCATATTTAGTGATTCTTGATACCCATTGTTGTAGGCAAATTCTACCAAGTGTAGGTAGTCTTCCCATTTAGATGGTTTGTCCATCACATACATCCTTAGCATATCTTCTATCACTTGGTTCACCCTCTCTGTCTGCCCATCAGACTTAGGATGATAAGCAGTGTTGAAGTTCAGATTTATTCCGAACCCTTTTAATAACCCCTTCCATAACTTTGAGGTAAATTTTGAGTCTTTTTCAGACACAATTGTCTTGGGAATAACATGCAATCATGCTACTTCCCTCATATAGATATTGACAAAATTAGTTTCCTTGTGCGTGGTCTTCAATGGAATAAAATGGGCAGCTTTCGTAAGCTTATCCACCACCACTATGATGGAATCATATTGCTTGTTTATTCTGGGTAATCCTGTGATGAAATCAATTGTCACAACTTCCCACTTCTATTCAGGAATGGGTAAAGGTTGTAGCAACCCTGCTTGGTGCCTATGTTCATATTTGACCTTCTGACACTCCATACATCTGGCGATGTATTCTGTAATTTTCTTCTTCATACCTAGCCAAAAGTAATGGGTCTTGATTGTTCCCACTGCTTTTTGATATCTAGGGTGCCCAGCATAAGGCACATTATGCATTTCTTTCAAGAACATAATTCTCAATTCTTGGAAATTAGGTACATAAATTCTATCTTTGTACATGAGTGTTCCATCAGTTCCCAAATTATTATCTTCCACTTTATGTAGCATCTTACCTTGTTGTGGCTTTGTCACCAATTCCATGTACTGCAAATCTGCATTTGCAGCTTCCAAAATTCTTCCTTTAATATCAGTTTGATACATGCTAATGGTCGTAGCATGTAGTTCATGGACTCTTCTGCTAAGTGCATCAACCACTTTGTTCTCCTTTCCTTTGATATGATTGATATCAAAGTCGTACTCACAAAGGAATTACAACCATCTACTCTGCCTAACATTCAAGTTTGGTTGATCAAATAAATACTTCAGACCATTATGGTCTGTCCTCAGTTCAAACCTCTTTCTCACGAGGTAATNTATGGATGCCAACTCCAAATCATGAGTTTCATAGTTCTTTTCATGATCCTTCAGCTTCCTGGACTCATAACATAAAACCATTATGGCCAAGGACTCTCCCCGGTCCTTCTTTGCATGCATTTTTACACACTACAAAATATTCATTTGGATCTGCAATCCTCAAGATTGGAGCACTGGTTAACATCTAATTCAATTGTTGGAAGCTTCTATTACATTTTTATATCCATTGAAATTTCTTCTCCTTCCTTTGCAAGGAAGTGATGGGGTGAACTATCTTTGAGAACCCTCCAATGAATCTTATATAATAGCTAGCTAGACCCATAAAGGATCTGACTTCTATGACATTCTTCGGCGCTGACCATTCTATGATGGCTTCTATCTTCTCAGGATCCATGACTATCCCATCCTTTGAAATGATATGTCCCAAATAATGGATTTGCTTTTGATAAAATGAGCACTTGCTCAATTTGGCATACAGATGATTCTCTCTTAGCACCTGCAACACCATCCTCAGATGATGTTCATGTTCTTCCTTCGAATTGGAATACACTAGGATGTCATCCAAAAAGACTATGACAAACTTATCTAGATATTCCCTGAATACACCATTCATTAGGCACTTGAAAACAACGGGTGCATTTGATAACCCAAACGGAACCATTGTAAATTCATCATGACCATACCTTGTTCTGAAGGCAGTCTTGCTTATGTCTTCATCCTTTATCCTTACCTGATGGTACCCTGACCTGAGATCTGCTTTTGAAAATATCTTGGAATCCTTCAACTGATCAAATAGATCATCGATCCTTGGCAAAGGATACTTGTTCTTTATAGTAACTTTATTAAATTGTCTTAAATCAATGCACAATATCAATGTCCCATCTTTCTTCTTCACAAATAGGACCAGGGCACCCTAAGGTGACACACTTGGGTGTATATACCCCTTCTTCAGAAGTTCTTCAGGTTTCAATTGCAGTTCTTTCAGCTCTGGTGTACTCATTCTGTAAGGATTTTTTGACACTGGCATCATGTTTATAGAGAAATCAATATCTCTCTTTGGGGGTAGTCCTGGTACTTCCTGGAATACATCTTCAAAATCTTTTAAAACTGCATGGTCTTCAATATTTGACACCTTATCCTTAGGTGTTTCTTCCATATGAGCTGCAATTATTTAGAAGCCCTTCCTGTAACACTTCTTCAACTGCATTGCTGAGATTTCTATGGTAGTCACTGCCCTTGGGATTCCTTTCACTCTCCTTGGGTTTCCTTCCTCATCTAGGCAAGTGAATGCCTTGTTATGACAGTCTAAGGTGGCATGGTGTTGGTCCAACCAATCCATCCCGATTAGACAGTCATAGGAACCTAAAGGTAAGATTTTCAATTCAACCCTTGTGCTTAGTCGGTTCATGTCCACTGGACATGACTTAACCAACTCAGTGAATTTTCTTTTGTCTCCTGTAGCCAGTTGCACTAACCAAGATTTTCCATGCTTTCTTCTTGGCAAATGAAAACTTTCCACCATTCTAGGATCTATATAACTATGACTAGCTCATGAATCAATTAAAATAGTAATGGTTTGGTTGTTGATCATACCTTCCACTTCAATCATATGTGACTGATATTCTTCTTTCTTGTTGTCTAGGGATACATAGATCCTTTGTATCCTACTACCCATGTCCTACATTGTTTCTGCTTGCTGACCATTGTGGACAACTCTCACTTTGCCATTTTTGTGGGGACAATCTCTGTACTTGTGGTTTCCCTGATAGCCCCAACATTGAATGGGCGTCTACCTTGGCCTTTGTCCCCCTACGTCAGCCATTCTATCCTCTCTAAAAGATGGTTGTCCTTTATGATTTTTTCTGAAAAAGGGAGGTTTGTTTCCCTTCTACCTCTGCTCTTTCTTGAACTTCTTCTTGTCATCCCAAGCCTTCCGAAAAGTGGGCTTTTCTCTTTGTTGCTCATATAAACATTTTTGTCTCCTTATAGTTTCTTCCATAGTTTTAGGATCATCATATTGGATCTTGTCACTGATGGAAAGTGGCAGTCCACTCAGATACCTTTGAATTTTGATAATCTCATCTTTGATGAAAGAGACATACTTCAACAATTCCAAAAAGCTTCTCTCATATTCATCAATGGACATACTACCCTACTTGAGTTCAAATAACTCTTTCGTATTTCTGTCATAGTACCTCTTTGTTAAGTATTTCTTTTCGAAATACTTCTTGAATTCCTTCCAAGTAACATTTTTCTCTTTAATGTGCTACACCTACACAAGTTGATACCACCACATAGATGCCTTTCCTTTCAATTGATACATTGCAATTCTTCCTTTTGCAAGAGAGGAATAATTCTGTAGTAGGAAATACTTCCTCATGCCAAGAATCCATGTCTCAACATCTTCCTCCTTCTAGTTCTCTCCAACAAACGTAGGAGGTTTAATCTTGTTCATTTCTCCCTTCGGTTCATCCACTCGATATATCATATGCTTTCTGGTAGGAGATGAGCTTGAACTACTGTGTGCCCTCCTCTTAGAGTGCCCTTGGGAGTGATGATAGTGTCTTCCAACACTCCATGATTTCCACTTTTCATCAGGAGACCCGTGACTTCCTTATTTATTAGAGTCACTCTCCTTATCCAATTTCTTTTCTATCCTTTCCAGGCTTTGTATCAATTTATGTTGAATTCTCCCTGTTGATCCTTGAATTTCATGAGCTTTATGTTATCTGCTCGATGAGTCTGAACATATTTCTGCAATATTTCAATGATTTTCATCATGTTTCACTCCTTATCTATCTCTTCTCCATGCCCATTGGAATTTGATCCTTAAAATCTCAAATGGACATCCATTCCTCTAGCTTCATTCTCTGAACTAGAAGCATTATGTGTCTCCTCCATTTCTCTGCACTAAGTGGCAATTCAGTTCAGTTCTGACAATCGTTAATTATGCAAACACAATGTGCAATCAACCGAAATTTGTCAGGCCAATAGTCCTTAACAAATTCCACAGTATTCATAAACCAATATGATTCAAAGAAAACTCTTAGATTTCATTCTGCGGTTCTCGATTAGTCAAGAATCTTTGCATATCTTTTCTTTCTGAGCTTTGCTCTGGTCTGCAATAATTTTCAGGCACTAGCCCCTTTCTCTTAGCCCCCAACCCATGTGACTACGGGATATGGCCAAGTGCTATGTCGATAGGCTCTTATTCGAGACTTCGGGCCTCCAGCTTCAGAAGTTTTCAAAGAACATCACAACAATTTTCTTGGAGTTCCGGATTGACAAACTCGGGAAGTAGGGTGGATCAACAATCCATGACTACCTAACATCCAACGATTGGAAGTTACTATGGAACCTCAGACATCTAAGCTCTGAAACTTTGGAGCTTCAGAGCTTCAGGACTTCAGAGGATTTCACATCCGCACACCCCCAACACCCCGAACCGTTAATATCCGAACACTTCCATGTCAACTTTGGTGATGTCATTATGTCTTGTCACCTCGACGTTATGAAAACTTTTGAAATTTCTTCTTCTCGTTACCTTGTGAACCATTCTTTTAGAGTATCAAGTCTTCAGACTTCACAACTACCACCACGCGTCCAATGGGACCCACAATTTCCATACTTGAACCAAGATACCGAATAGTCACATCACTTAACGCCTTTCAAATTGCGGGGTCTATTGGGCAATATGATTGCTTAAATTTCTTTCATTTAATTATCAACCAGGGATGCTCGTAAGTTTGCGATGATGCCAGAGAAATATATGCAGGAGTAGGCATCTAACTCTAATCTAAGAAAATTCAATCAAACCCTAACTCTTTCATTCCACTTAATAAGACTTTGTTGTTGTAGGAAAGAAAACACTAGCTCCCTTACAGGAGGTCCTCTCATAATGTTTCACAAAACCTATCAACAATCAAGATCATCAAGTAAACACTCATGCATTGAAAATAAATACACTTAAAAAGGCTTAGTTGTTGTAGGCATGAAAACAATAGCTCCCTTATAGGAGGTCTTCTCGTAATGTTTCAAATAACCTATCAACAATCAAAATCATCAAATAATTCTAATAAAAACAATAAAGCATATAAACCTATTCAAAGCATTAAAACAAGAAGAAAATACTACTATGATCTATTTGGAGTGAGCTCAATTCTCCCAAGAACAAAGTAACACATAAACTAAAGAATTCTAAATCTAAACTAGAGAATGGAATTCGATGTGAAAATAAAGCTTGATTCTTATTCCATCATAAGTTGGACACAATGCTCAAGGAGTCCTCCCTTTGAAATGGAGGAGACACTCCTATTTATACAAAAATTTAAGATAACTTAGATCCACAAATCTCTCCTAGATCCACAAATGTCTCATGTGGTTACAACCATGTGCTCACACCTATCAAGTGATATCTTTACAAATCCCCTCACAAATCTCTCTTTCATGATTAATCTCCATCCAAGATACTTGAGTAAATCTCCAAATCTTCATCAAATCTTCAAGGGGTTGAAGAGGATTCGAATTTGAGGCTTGATGGTCAAGTTTGACTTGGT
>SNQJ01S0191224.1:26861-44870 GCA_010110895.2 Picea sitchensis | reverse complement strand
ACATTGTATATTGCTTGATCACTAATTATGAGTAATGGTGCATTGGTGTGTTGTGTTGAATAAAGTAAGTGTTTTCCTTCCAAGCATTCATTGAGCATTTTCTTCTCTTACTTTTCTTGAAGCATCAATTTAGAGAAGTCAACTCAAGTCAAACAATTCCTTGTCCTCACCTGTCTAGAAATGCAATGATAGGAATTAGTATTATCCCCTTAGGAAAACCCTCCTTATGTTAGAAACCATGGCCTAGAAATGTAGAGGAAAGGGCACTAAGGTGATAGTAGGCGGCTTCCCTATCTATTTCCTCAAGCTCTCCCTCTCAGGGTAGGAATTTCCTTTGGCGAGATTTTAAGCGGTAACATGAGAAATTTAGCCAGAAAAAACTTCACTTGGATTACCTCTTTAGTGTGCAATCATAGCACCTTCTACAATTGGCTCAAAAATCAAATTTTATTTTTTTTTGCTCAAAAATAAAATTTTAATTGTTTTTTTTCAATTGCGATGACCAATACAAATCTTGCGACAAACTTGCTTTACAAATCATGAATTTTTTTGTCTCAATTGCGATGACCTGTACAAATCTTGCGATGAACTTGCTATACAAATCACAAAAAATGTATAGCAATTTCGTTGCTATATACCCCGTGTTCGTCGTTATTGCGAGGACCACTTCGAAAGCTGATTTGCCACAAATTTTTACTTACTTTGCCTATATTGTATAGTGTGCGATGATCTCTCTTTATTGTCATGCTTGTGACATTAGGTCTATAGTGTCTCTCTTTCGACGATTGCTTTACTTAGTCATTTTGGCGACGATATATTTTTTTTGTCATAATCGTGACAACTTCCCTACTGTCATTGTTCTTGCTACGTTTAGTCAGGTTCGTCGCACATGCCATGTCATATTAAATGATGTTTTGGATACTCAAGATTCGTCGCAATATCCACAACATAACGTCATAAGAGCGTCGAAATAGTCGTCGTAAAATGACCCGAATTTACTAGTGGTAGGCATATCAAACACGATCCACTAAAGCCCCTCAATGTTGGGTAAATAACGATCATAGGTGAATATCAATAAGATAACTTTGTGTACAAATATCATTGTGTAATAACATTTTTTTTAAGGAATTTAAAACTCCCCAGAAATTAAATCGATACTAGCAATATCGCTATCCCAACGCAGAGTATAAAAGGCATTCCAAATAAAACACCTACAATAAAATCACATACAATATAAAAGGAAACACAAACATCCCTTTATCAATGCATTCCAAATAAAATGCATACAATAAAATCATATACAATATAAAATGTATTCCAAATAAAATGCATTCCAATAAAACACATACAATAAAATCGCATACAATATAAAATGCATTCCAAATAAAATGCATACAATAAAATCACATACAATGTAAAATGCATTCCAAATAGAGATAAATATTTATCAAACGAAATTCTGCCAGATAAAATCACATACAATATAAAAATGAAATGCATACATCCCTTTGAGAGAACGCTGACATTTCACCAACCACAACATTGGAGTTATCAAAACACAAAGTGTAAATTGACATCCAAATATATAACAATCACAAACTCATCAAAACACAACCACATCAAACGCTGTCACACAGTCATAAAACGTAGTGAGGTTCTGGAAAAATGATTTGGTAAAAACTATTTCCTCAGAGAATAATCCTTCAAGATTAATCATTCAATGTTAACATTCAAATGCAGAGTTTAACATTTCATGGAAAAGAAGAGGTAATCATTCCATAGAAATGCAGATATGATCAATCAAGAAAACGCAGAGACACTCATTCACTAGAAGGCGCAAAGACTAATCATTCAACAATGAATCAATCATACGCAAAGATACTCATTCACAAGGAGGGCGCAAGGATTAGAGATCAATCAGAAAAGAAAAACACAGAGATAATTAAGGGATAGATGGCTGGGAAAAATTTATCCTTCACTCATCATCCATGCACAAAAAAGCAGGTCATTTGAATCTATAGGTCTTTAAACACCAAAGTGACGATCGTCGATTCGGCTACTAGCCGACTGCTCAAGCACAGACTGATGACTAAAGGGATAAGGGACATAATATAAAAACACAATATGTTCATAATAATCAATAAACCCACATAGAAAAATAACATGTGTAATTTAAATTTCATTGCAAGTAACAACTTAACCGACATACCTTAGCCAAACGCGAATGCTCCGTAGTTTCTGTCTAGCACGCGCTCCGTCCAAATCCCGCTCGCTGACCAATGTGACCTCACCGATACCTCCCAGCCAATGCTAGGGGTACTCTTCTTCCCCTTGAGCCGCAAAGGGGCCATGCACACAATACCAGAGAACAACTAGCACCTAGATCACCTCTCAAGGTCGAGCTACCACTCGTTACTCGAGCTGGGTATCCCAACTCCCACAAGAGAATTTCAGTCAAGACAAAATTTCAGCAGCATAACCTTACGCATAAAGATGAGATCCATACTCCTCCTCCTCCATCCTTTTTATAGAGTTTTTCAAGTAATTAGTTTCCCAAATTCTCATTAAATTCCCTTTTCATTTAATTAATTAGGAAAAACCTCCCTCGTACACATGTCACCCATCCCTTAGTTGCACCAGAAATTCAATTTTATTAATTAATTAATTATTCCTATTTCCCTCACCCACCTAAAAGCATTCCTAAAAACGCTCCTAGGTGTCCCAAAATTCCCTTACACTTCTTAAATGACTTACGCCTTACTAAATTCCTAGTTGAGTTAAAAAATAGCAAGTTCCCAAGGCAAGATTACTTACTAAGTTAGACATTCAACTTTTTCTTTATGTTTCCCCTTTTCTTTAGGTTTCCCTTTTCTTTAGGTTTCCCTTTTTTCCTTTAGTTTCCTATTTCTTTTTAGTTTCCCTCTTTTCCCTTTTTAACTAAAAATCAAATTAGCAAGTGTAGAAAAACAACCATTTACCCCTTTTTTCTTTTTAACTAAAAAAATTAAATTAGCATATGTAGATGAAATAACCATTTACCCTCTTTTCTTTTTATCAAAAAATAATTTAGCAAAAATAGTTAAAAACAACCATTTCCCTTTTTAAAATTTTAAACCTCCATGATAATTTAACTTTAATAAATTAATTTGAATTTCTTACCCCCTTCTTGTTACATGTTTATTTATTATTAAGTTTTGACCACATGTGTTACTTAGACCTAGATTTTAATTTCTCTAGGCCAGGCAACATTTTCATTAGGGAAAAAATGTTTTTAATTCTTACTTATCACATCATTCATTTTAGGACCGACTAGGTTTATTCAATTACAAGTTAAAATCATGACGTGCCCTTCAGGATGCACTAGGTGCTCCAAGGGTGCCTTTTCTGTTTTCCCTGTGTGACATGCCCTTTAGGATGCACTACGTGCTCCAAGGGTGCCACTCGCCTCTTTTTCGTTTTCCTTGCACGACGTGCCCTTCAGGATGCACTACGTGCTCCAAGGGTGCCACTCACCTCTTGACTGACTTGGTAGACATCAAAAACCCTTGGAGTCAATACTCTGCCAGGTGATCTTGTGGGAGACTAAGGGCCTCTAAAGAATAAGGCCCCTGCCTTATTGCGCGCCCCTTAGAATCATTGTGAGTGATTGTCATAGTCTTCCCTCACGACATCATGGGTCTTCTCGAACTGGGTAATCGTTGATCTATAGTTCGAGCCATGGCAGGAGTGCTAGTAGGATGTGGTAGGGCTACTCCCACACCTCTCCCTCAAAGTCTCTGGTTGTCGTGTGTGACCCCTCTACTCCACATGTGAGTCTAGTCGGCAAGCTATCGTCAACCTGCATCATAAACAAATCATGTCAGCAAAATAATCAATAATCATAACATCTAATCATACGTACATATGTCACATCAACAATATTCAAACCAAAATTCCACTCCTTGACTCGATCTAGAGTCCAGGGGGTTTCATCGATGCCTCTGCATCCTTGAGGTCCAAAGTCTTGCACACTCAGGAGAACCTAGTCAATAGCACCTATCTATGTCAATACAACAAAATAACATATCACCATATCCATAATGCCTCATAATCATAATCAAATGACCAATTGTATAATAATCCAGATCACTTGCAATCAAGTGTACTCAAAGAATAAGTTCACTCAGTGTTCGCAAGAGCGGGATGTTACATACACCCCCTCTTGGTTTAAACTTCGTCTCAAAGTTTCACAGTATAAAGGTGATGAAATAAAGTGTATCACAATATCATAAGTCTATCTATCAAACCAAAATGGAAACTGTTGATGCATATCATATGCGTCCTCCCAGGTCACCGAGTGTGGACTATAGTTGTTCTACTAGACCTTGACTTGATCTACTGTTCGATGTCATAGTTGTCGAATGCGATGGTCCAGGATACGGATCGGCCCTGCCGTGAGCGCACACTCATCTGATCCTGCAAGGAACTCATGTCAACAACATGAGTAGGATCCTAACATAATGTCTCAAAACAGAGGTGTGAAAGACATCGTGTGTATGCCTCAAAGAATCATGTAAGGCTAGTCAAATAAGCCATAAGTTCTCTCCTTTCCACAATATCTTAGGATTCGCCGAACCTAGTAGAGAGTTTAGCACCCTTTCCAAAATTGATCGAACTCTTATGTGGCTTCACTTGCAAGAAGACTTGATCGCCAACTTCATAACTACGATTGACACGATACGCATCGACATAACTCTATTGTCGATCCTATGCTTCCTTGATCCCTTGTCATACAGTTTTCATTTTATCTTCCAATTCTTGGATCGCTTATGGCCCCACCAGGACCCTATCCTCAAGCTGATCCCAACTCAAAGGCGTCCAACACGGTCACCCGTAAATGAACTCAAAAGATGCCATATTAATGGTGCTTTGGTAACTGTTGTTATATGCGAATTCTACCACTGGCAAAAATTATTCCCAACGCTTCTGTTGGTCCATCACGTACATGTGCAACATGTCGTCCAAAATTTGGTTTGTTCGTTTGGTCTGCCCATCCGTCTCCAGGTGATATGCAGTACTAACGTTAAGTTGGGTTCCCAAGGCTTCTTGGAAACTAGTAAAAAATAGTCCAGTAAACACCGATCCTCGATCAAATATAATCCTCTTAGGCACACCATGCAGCCTCACAATCTCACTGATGAAAAATCTAGCTATGTTAGGTTTCTGATATGTCATACTTACAGGAATAAAATGAACACTCTTCATTAGAGTGTCAACTACCACAAAAATCAAGTCGTGTCTCTTTGCCGTCAATAAAATCCATCGAAATGACCTGCCATTTCGATTCTGGAATAGCATGTGGCTGTAGTAATCCTGCTGGATGTCTATGTTCAGCCTTCACCTACTGACAGTCTAGACTTCTAGCCACGTAGTTGACTATGTCTGCCTTCATTCCTTTCCAGAATAATAAGGGTTTAATGTTTTCCCTCATCTTCATGACTATCGGGTGAGCCATGTACACTGCTCTGTGAGCCTCGTTTAGGATCAAACTCCTCAACTTGTCATTGGGTGGTACGTAAATTCAATTTTTAAATCTCAATAATCTATCATCGTCCAACATAAATCCTTTAAATCTTCATACCATCATGGTGTTTTGTCCGATAAAATCCCTAACCTCTTTGTACCAGTCATCGTCGCACTGTAAAGTTAGAATATTTTCACATAGATTCGTCTGAAGAGGCATCACCGAAAATATGCATGGTCTCTGACTCAATGCATCAACCACTTTGTTCAATGTTCCCTTTATGTAAGTAATCTCTAAATCGTACTCGCTAAGCAATTCTGACCAACGCCGTTGTTGCGCGTTCAGGTCGCTTTGTGTAAAGATGTGTTGTAGTCCACAGTGGTCCATTTTTAGTTCAAATTTCCATCCAATAAGGTAGTGTCTCCAAAATCTCAAGGAATATACAATGGCTAACCACTCCAAATCATGCGTCACATAGTTCTCCTCATGCCCTTGCAACTTCCTCGAGATATAAGTGATCACTTGACTGTCTTGCATCAAGACTCCGTCTAAGCCTTCCTTGGATGCATCAGTGCATGCCAAGAAGTCCACGTCGATGTCAGGGACCTTCAGTATCGGTGTTGTTGTCAATAGTTTATTAAGCCTCCAAAATTCTTCCACACATTTCTCGGTCCAAACAAACTTCTTGTTCTTCTTCTACAATTTCGTGATCAGATTTTCTATCTTCAAAAATCCTTCGACGAATCATCGATAGTATCCCGCTAAACCCATGAAGCTATGAACTTCTGGGATATTCCTCGGTGCAGGCTATTCCATAATAGTTTTGACCTTTGCTGGATCTTCGCCGGAGATGACATGCCCTAAGTAGTGAATCTTCGATTGATAAAATGAGCATTTAAACAATTTCCCATACAAATTGTTCTCTCGAAGACATTGTAGTACCAAGTGCAAGTGCTCGTCATTCTCCTCCATCGTCCGAGAGTAAATAAAAATATCATCAATGAATAATTGGATGAACTTGTCCAAGTAGTTGCGGAACACTCTGTTCATCAAACTCATAAATACCCCTGGGGCGTTCGTCAGTCCAAACGGTAAAACAATAAACTCGTAATTTCCAAACCTTGTATTAAAGGCGGTCTTAGGGACGTCATCCTTCTTGATCTGTAACTGGTGATACCTTGATCTCAATTCGATCTTTGAAAACACTGTCACACCCTTCATCTGATCAAACATATCATCATTCCTTGGCAACGGATATTGATTCTTGATCGTTGCCTTATTCAATTGACGATAGTCAATGCAGATACTCCACGACCCATCCTTCTTTCGTATGAAAATAATAGGTGCACCCCAAAGTGACACACTGGGACGTATAAGTCCCAGGTCCAACAACCCCTTCAGTTGCATTTTCAACTTTTGTAACTCCATAGTCGACGTTCAATAATGAATTATTGCTATAGGTTCAGTCCCCAGTTTTAGCTCTATGGTAAATTCCAATTCCCTCTCTAGCGACATCCCAAGTAACTCCTCAGGGAAGGCATCTGCAAACTCTCTCACCACCAGAAGGTGTTCTAGACCTTCCGCTACTCCCTTCTCATTTTAACGCAAGGATCGCATAAATCTTACACCCCTTGCACATGCTCTTACGTAGCTACAAGGAAGAGATGAACCTCAGGGAAAATCCCTAGTTCCAACCTACAATCACACATTTCTGTCCCTCATCATTGACCAAGCTCAGGCATTTCGTCTTACAGTTGAGTATTGCCTCATGTGATTCCAACTAGTCCATACTGATCACGACGTCATAAGATCCTAAGATCATGACGTACAAGTTGGCACTAGTGACAAACTCTCCCAAGTTAAGGCTACAACCCATAAGCTTCCCACCAACCTTCTGTTTGGCTCTCGAAGACATTTATACAAAGCTAAACTCACCATGTTTGAATGCCTTTACCTTAATTCATTTTAGCGCTACCCCAGAAATGAAACTCTCTACAGCACCGAGATCTATCAAAATACTAAGGGTCTAGCCAGTGATGGTACCTGACGTCTCGAGCACAGTCAACTAGTGCTCTACCTGGCAGTTATTCACTGCTGCAAGAATCCGATGGGCCTTGCCCAAAAATCCCACGATAGTGGGTCCAGCTGATCCAGATGCTCTGGTCCTCTCCTCTGGGAAGTCACGCTGGTAATGTGGCTCCCCATAATCCAACACACTTTCTTCAGTCCAATATTCTTGGTACCTGAAGTAGAAGCTGAATTATAACATTAAGGCCCAACATGAACTCGTTGACCTTAATTTTCTTGGTAATTTGGTGCGGAGCATACCGAAGCAGCTCTAGAAACATGCCTCTTACTCGGGCATCATGCGACCGCCCTGTCGCAAGGCGTTGAACTCGTTGAGCTGACGCTCAATGAATTCCTAAAAAAGATACCTCTCCTGGAACCGTTCCTTGAACAATTCCCATGACATGTCTTCGATGACCATGTTCAAATGTGGCAGGAGCGTCTTCCACCATAGAAGAGCGCTCCCCTTCAATTGAAGACTGATATGCGGACCTTTGTGTTGGAAGTATATTCGCGAAGCAAAAAGAAAATCACCATATTCTCCCACCATGCCTCGACGATGCGCCATCCGGGGTGTTGATATTATGGTAGCTACAGGAGGTATTTACCTCCACGTGTAAACCTAATGAGAATAGAATACTTCGAGAAGCAAGAGAAACCCTAATGAGTTGGATAATAACCCTAGAAGACTTGTCAGCTCAAGAAGATCATTTTTATTAGGTTATTAGCCTCCAAGAGAAGAAGTCGGCTAGAAGAAATAATAATAATATATTGAACAGATAGATATCCAGAATAAGAAGTCAGCCCAGACAATTAGCCAGGAATACTATAAATACAGGGCATCGGTCTCTCATTTGTCACAGTCTCAGAATTGCAGAGCATCAACTGGTGCACACTGCAGTGTCCAGTCTTGTGCACAGGTTTGAGGAGAGTTGTCGTTGTAGCTGCTGTAGCTAGCAGTCACATTTTGGATTGGAATATCTCTTGGCTAGGGTTTGGACTATCAGATCATCTCTTGTTGATGCGCTATCCTTGGGGAAAGGTGTGCTACCCTTTGTTTGGCTATCTAGCCTAGGTTTGCTTCCAGAGTGATTCTTTGTCAAGGTTAAGGTGCTTGGAGGGTGGCTTCGACCTATGGTTGGGTGACAATAGTGATATTGTCAATGGTAAAATGAGAACATCCATTATATTCTAACAGGTTATGGGCCCACACCTCCTTCAGTCAGTCTAACCGTTGGAAGGAAACATAGCCGTGAGGATATCAAGCTCGTTGAAGAACCACTGCTAGGGTTTCTAGCAGGAGAAGTCACCATAGCACTGCTACTAGGGTTACTAGCAGGTGCAATTGTAGAAACCCTAATCCTCTCGTTGAGGCACCTTAAATGAAGGGATTGATATAATCTCTGGATAGATCAGTGCATCCTAGCCTAGCACATCTCCTGGTACACTCAGCAAGCCAAGATTTCAAGTTTGAGTTTTTGGTCAAATCTAGGGTTTGACCAAGTCAAAGCAGCCATGAATTATTCTATGAAGTCAGAGAACAATTTAGATGGATCCTCTAACTTCAGAGCGTGGAAGACAAGGATTGAAATCATCCTTGCCAAGAATAAAGTGCTGGATATCGTGAAAGGAAAGATCGTGGAACCAGAGTTTGAAGAAGGAAAAGAGAAGGGACCGCAAAATGTTGCAGTTATGGAGAATTTCAAATACAATGACATCAATGCAATGAGTATCATAGTGGAGTCTATAAAACATCACTTGATACCCTACATCTCCCATCTTGACTCATCGAAGAAGATGTATGATGCCCTAACAAATCTCTTCTTAGTCAAAAACATTGGACACGTGATGAGTCTGAAGAATGAGCTCTGTGACATGAAGATGAATGATGATGACAACATAACATCATACTTTGTGAGGATCTCTCAGTGAATATATCAACTACAAGCTATTGAAGAGATCATTTCAGAGAAGGAATTGGTGAACATAGTACTCAATGGTCTTCCCAAGACATGAGATGCATTTTCCGCAAGCATGAACACAAGCAAGGAGTATCCGACATTTGAATAACTTTGGACTTGCTGTGCTCAAGAAGAATCAAGGATCAGTGCAAAAGATAAAACCCAAAATAAGTATGATGATCAAGCCTTCACAACAAGATTCAAGAATTTCAGGAACAAAAGAAAGTTTGATTCAAGGAGGAAGCCAAAACAAGAGAAAGATATTTCATAAATACAATTCTTCAACTGTCAAAGGTATGGTCACTACAAGAATCATTGTCCCGAACTAAAGAAAAGGAAGGAGAAACACGAGGCATCCGTTGCCAAAGAAAAGGAACCTACAAAGAAGACTAAGTAGGATGGAAGAGACTTCTTCTTTTAAAGGTAACAATACTCTTCTTATTTCCTGTACATATCTTGTTTGCATCATCTCTGTACATATCTTATATATCTATCTCTTGGAAGATAATGTGTTCTAAGAAGAACTATACGTATGGAAGAACAACAAGATAAGGATGGATATCATTAGATAATACACATGAAAGGATGAAATACAAATCATGTGGAAGCTATTGCAAGATAATCCAAATCAATCATGAAGAGAATTAGAAGAAGCAAAGACAGAAAGAAGTCAGCAATCAAGAGGAAATTGGAGAAATACTTATGATGTTTTGTAGAAGACAAAAAGACGAAAGCGTGGACTGTGCAGAAGACAATAAGGATGCAGATGGAAGCGTGGACTCTGTTAGACGAAGAGAGCTGATTATATGCACTCATACGTGAAGCAAGGATTAGAAGGGAGCTAATCCTATGATCCATTGAAGATGATGAAGTATATATCCATGATAGCAGCCATGAAAGACAATACGTATCCTCAGAAGAAGTATTCTTCGAAGAGAAGATTTAAAGTATCCCTGGTTGTCCATCCACATTCGTGATATTGTGGTGAAAGAAAGAAATGGAATCTTTAGGGCATGGAATCTACTCCATGAATCTAGGAGCTAAACACAAGGAAGAACATAAATATTCAAAGAAAGAAAGAGAAGACAGAATAACCAGCCATTGTATCAAGAATCACAAGATTGCCAGTCTGATATGAACTCAATAAAAGAAATCAAGCAGAGGAACTGGAATTCATGAGGAAGAATAATGTATGGAAGACTTATGAATGAAAGCATTACAAGATCTAGAACTAGAGTTTCTCCTAGATGAAGGGAGAAGACTATGATGATTACTTGTTTCAGTAAACCAGACATATCTCTACATGAGTCATTATATCATCTGTAACATCCATGAGTTGGAGTTCTACATTAGATGAATACAAAAAATGTTCTCTAGAAAAATTGAATAAAGAGCATATGAAAATCAACCTCAAAGACTTTGAGGCATACTAGAAAGAGACCCTTGTATGCAGATAGTAGAAGAAAAATTGGTGGAGAACCTCCAGTGCACAGTAGAAGCATGGTGAAGATTTTTCTATAATAGAGATATTGTATCAAGATGATTACTCAGTAGATCATATCTCATAATGAAAGAAGAAGTGCCACATGGATATGTTCTAGTTTTCCAACAAAGATATACTCTATTGATCATATCTACAAAGAAAAACCAGTGTTCCAGACCGAAGTACATTTGAAATCAAGCATTACATTATCCATGAATGAAGTCCAGAAAGAAGAAATTGGTTCTCCGATACATATCTCCACAGATGAGAAAATAAGTAGACATTTTGGTAAGAGTTTGCGTACTCAAGATGGAGCTCGTGGAGACTACTTCCTTATTGAAAAAGGAAGACATGACTTCCAGGTTGGAAGGGATCACTAAAAATATTATTGAAGACATTTATTTTTTGAGATTGAAAAATAGCCTAGTTGGGCAGATTCTTTCCTGTTCGAAAAGTGGATTGAGATTTCTGTCAGACATCGATTTCCCATTGTGGTTAACATGGGAAATGGTCCATATTTCTGATGTATCATAGATAACGAATTCCCATTGTGGTTAACATGGGGAGTGGTCTAGGGAAGTATCTCTTCTTGAGGGTTACTCAAGAAGATTGGCTTGCCTTGCCGAACATGGATTTATCATTGTGGTTAACATGAGGAATGGTCCGTTTTGGAGGTTGATACAGGATAGTATTTTCCTCTTGTCGTTAACATAGGAACTGGTCCAGATAGTCATTCCTTAGGGTTTATACATTCTCTCCAGGGTGCACCTTGATTAGTGTAGGAGGAATGGCCCAGGGTGGGGAATGGTCCAGGCTCAAAAATCAGCGACATGCATTCCTTAGGGTTTATACATTCTCTCCAAGGTGCACTTTGATTAGTGTAGGAAGAATGGCCCAAGGTGGGGAATGGTCCAAGTTCATACGACAAGCCAGTTATTCTTCCTTTCTTGAGAAGAATAGTCCAGATATCTCATTATTCTAATATGAGGGAAGATATTCTTTCAGATCTCATAGATGTGAGTGAAAGATTGGCCTAGATGATTCAGTTTATATCATAACATTGTTTCTGTGCAGGTTAATATCATATGATTTTTATGAAGATTTTATGAAAGTAGATGTATACTACTGTGGTGGATGTGTTCCACTGTTCGTGACTATACGTTACTGATCAAGTACTTGTTTGCTACTTGGTGTGGTAGTGTACCACTGGATTGTAGTTATGTACTATTATGGATAGACACAGTTGTGTTCTATTTTGTTTTGATTGCCTTGAAGACTATCAAGCAGTTTGGAAAATGATTATCAACCAGATGGATGATTAAAGGACAAAGATTTCCCAGACAGAAAATGGTTCAGAACATCTACTCTTATAGGACGTATGTCCAGATTAGAAGAATGTCTCTTTTATCACTCTGTGGTGTGAGTGACTTATTCAACATCATGTTTGATTACTCAGATGGAGTATGGTTTCAAAAGATGATTCAATTGATGACATTGATGGGGTGATGATGGTGCTCATGATCTAGTCTATAAAACTATGCTGTTGCTACTGGGTGAATGGTATGTTTGTGCTCAAGACCATTACCTGTAATACCTCCCTATCAAGGAGGGAGTGTTGATATTATGGTAGATGTGAGAGGTATTTACCTCCACGTATAAACCTAATGAGAATAAAATACTCCGAGAAGTAAGAGAAACCCTAATGAGTTGGATAATAACCCTAGAAGACTTGTCGGCTCAAGAAGATAATTTGTATTAGGTTATTAGCCTCGAAGAGAAGAAGTCGTCCAGAAGAAATAATAATATACTGAACAGACAAATATACAGAATAAGAAGTTGTTCTAGACAATTAGCCAGGAATACTATAAATATAGGGCGCCAGTCTCTCATTTGTCACAGTCTCAGAATTACAGAGCAACAACTGGTGTGCACTGCAGTTTCCAGTCTTATGCGTAGGTTTGAGGAGAGTTTCCATAGCATCTACTGCAACTAGCAGTCATGTTTTGGCTTCGACTATATCTTGTCTAGGGTTTGGACTATCTGATCAGCTCTTGTTGATGTGCTATCCTTGGGGAAAGGTGCGCTACCCTTTGTTTGGCTATCTAGCCTAGGCTTTGCTTCTAGAGTGATTCTCTGTCAAGGTTAAGGTGCTCGGAGGGTGGCTTCGGCCTATGGTTGGGTGAAAATAGTGATATTGTGAATCAAGGCCTATGAAAATCTCTGTAAGGACCTTGTTAGAATATCATCATCACTTACATCAATCGAATCCAACCCAAGGGCTTGTTCTTCCCCCTTGGGAGTTAGACTTCAAGGGTGTGGGCACTTCTGGAGGCGTCACACCTCATTCCACGACACCACACTGCGAACCTCAGTGGCATCCTCTAATTGAGATCACCGGATGGACACGTTAAATTTTTCCTTAGTGCTAGGTTATTACTCAAGGGTTTGCTGCAGTGGAAAGCATGTCAATCCACAGTCGTACGGTTGAACCCACTCTGATACCATATGTGACGAACCCATCATTATGCCTACAACTGATGCAAGCAAGTGCAATTTTTTTTTTTTTTGAAGAAAGAAGGCAACAATGAAAACAATTAAAAAACACAACTCGACGACGAACAAAACACACACAGATTAGGCAAAAAAAAACAACGACTCATCACACTAGCACCTCAGGCAACTGGACAAAACATGCGATAATCCCAGACATAATATAAACGACTACCCACCCGACACAAGCAAGAAAACACCTACAAGCTAAAGGACAACATCAACCAACCTGACACAATGAATTTGACGATTAGTAACTGGAAACCTCTACGACGCACAAAAAAAACACGTTAAGTCATTACAACCAAGTGCCAACATCAATTACAACAAAAAACGCCCACATAGAGAAGCATAGACTTCATCCAGGTTATCATTCGCCTTTATCTGTCAGGGCAAGCGATGATCCCCTCATCAGGAATCATGCCATCACCGGGCGATAGGCGTGACAGTAAACACGACGCAACATAACATAACTAGACCAATGCGCTAGGAGACTGAATTAACTGACAAGAAGACTATACCCACGCACCCAAGCAACAAGTCGACAAGACACAAGATGCCATCACTGAAAATTAAACTGTGCAGCCAAATGAAGGATTTTTGTTTTCTCAAGAGGCACCCTTTTAGGAAGTCTCCCACACTATAAAGCAGACTAAATCAATAATATCTAAAATTTCATGTGCACGGATATTCCATTTTCATTCTATATAGTAGAATGTTATTGAAGGGTAGCTTACTCATAAGTGATATAAGAAATTAGTACTTACATTTTGTTACCAAAAAAACATTTACCATCATAAACACAGTAAGGTAATATATTAAGAAGCTCAGTTCTGTTAATCGATGCATGGATGGATATCTACTACCATATCAATTGAAATATAATAAGCATAAACGAAAGGTCAGTTTGCTGACTACTTTATGTTCCCTTGGTCCGATTGTCAAGCCTGCTGAACAACTCAGTTCTGTTGATCGATGCATTGATGGAATCTCTACATAAAATAGTATGGGTTTTTTTTTTTTGGTGGGAGACCATGATTAAAAACCAGAAGATTATTTATGGGTAACATCAACAAGAATTCAATAACAAAATATTATATAAATCTGTATGTATTAGAAGATATATTCTTAGACAATGCCACCCATAAATCTACGTGTTGTTCATAAATCTAAATATTAAGAATGCTTGTCAGCTCAAATTCGACTGATTCAGTCATTGACTGAATATATACCCACGTACTATTCATAAATCTAATTAAGAATACTGGCCAGCTCAAATCTGCTAATTCAATCATTGACGAAATATCTACCCAAAATCAACTAAATATATTATGCATCAACGAACAATCATTCACAGACCACGTGATGTTCCCTTACCCAATTATTAATCCTGTTGGGAAGCTCGGTTCTATTGATTGACGTATCTATGAATACCCAAATATATATTCATAAATCTATCTAAACTCGATCCAATGTATTAAAATATCACAAGCATACCATTAAAGAAAAACACAGACTTAATTAACTTTGCAGATGTATCTAGATTCAAGCCATTGCATTAAAATAACGCAGGGATATCAAATATGATCCACTAAAGCCCTTCAATACTGGGTAAATAATGATCATAGGTGAATATCAATAAGATACCGTTGTGTACAAATATCATTGTGTAATAACTTTTTTTTAAAGGAATTTAAAACTCCCCAGAAATTAAATCGATACCAGCAATATCGCTATCCCAACATAGAGTATAAAAGGCATTCCAAATAAAATGCCTATAATAAAATCACATACAATATAAAAGGAAACTCAAACATCCATTTATCAGTGCATTCCAAATAAAACACATACAATAAAATCACATACAATATAAAATCAATTCCAAATAAAATGCATTCCAATAAAACTCATACAATAAAATCACATACAATATAAAATGCATTTCAAATAAAACAGTTTCCAAATAGAACGCATACAATGTAAAATGAATTCCAAATAGAGATAAATATTTATCAAACAAAATTCTACTAGGAAAAATCGCATACAATATAAAAAGGAAATGCAAAGATCCCTTTGAGAGAACACAAACATTTCACCAATCCTAGCGCTGGAGTTATCAAAACGCAGAGTGTAAATTTTCATCCAAATATATAACAATCGCAAGCTCATCAAAACACAACCACATCAAGCGCTGTCACATAGTGTTATTGGATTAATCGGTAGGTGCAGACACTAACATATCTCCCTAGATCCACCTAGATCTAGAACAAAACAGGACATGACATGACTCTTTCCCTAAGTTACGACCATTGAAATAGCTAATAAAGAGGAACAAGTGACATACCTTTGAATCACTTCCTTGGGTCTTAGTTGCTCCCGCTTCGTTCCGGTGCTCTCGTGAGGTCAAGACCAAGACAACACAAACCAACCAAAGTGAAGATAGCTAAATGTATTCAATAGTCAACTTATGTGTATGATCAAGGAATTACACAATAAAGTAAGAATCACTTTATGGGAAAAGGACATGCCGCTGTATCATATTAATCGAAAGTAGAAGATACAACCTGATCGCCTTGATGTTGCAAGCTTCCTTTCAGTGACTCTTGTCTCCAACACACACACTTTCTCAATCCTTGCATGAAGAAGATCCAATTCCTCTTGATAGATTTGCTAGAGTCTCCAAGCTCTTGTTCAAGCTGGGTTCTTCACACAATTCCTTCACCAATTCTCCAAATAATCTTGCTTAACCTTTTCCATGAGAATCCCATCAATATATAAGAGAGGATGAGATGGTTACATGGATGAGAATGATCCCACCAAATCAAGGAAACTAGTAAAATGATAACCATTCAGATGCCACCTCACCATGGAAGTTTCTCCTTCTAGAATATTCGAGAAAACACTCGTTTTATCCACATGTAAAGATTCTCACACCCTGCCTATAGAGAAACTTGCGAACCTCTCACACCCCTGCTATGGTGCAACCTGTCAGAATTAGGCATTCTTGCACCCTAATACATAGGCAGCCTGCGAAATTACTTTTTTATAGGGTTTTTACAGAGGAAAATGCAACTTCTTTTCTCAGAAAAAGTTCTTCTCCCTTCTTTCTTCAGGAATTCAGGCCACTAACCCCTCTGAAGGAAACATATAGGTTTACATCATTAACGGTCATAGGGATGACGAAAATAATGTGTAACACATAATCATAAAACGTAGTGAGGTTATGGAAAAATGATTTGGTAAAAACTATTTCCTCCAAGAATAATCCTTCAAGATTAATCATTCAAGGTTAACATTCAAATGCATAGTTTAACATTTCAAGGAAAATCAGAGGTAATTGTTCCACAAAAATGCAGAGATAATCAATCAAGAAAACCCAGAGACACTCATTCACCAGAAGGCCCAAAGACTAATCATTCAACAATGAATCAATCAGATGCAAAGATACTCATTCACAAGGATGGTGCACGGATTAGAGATCAATCAAAAAACAAAAACGCAGAGATAAGTAAGAGATATATGGATGGAAAAAATTTATCCTTCCCTCACCATCAATGTATAGAAAAGAAGGGCATTTTAATCTATAGTATTTAAACACCGAAGTGACGACCGTCGATTCAGCTCCTGGCCAACTGCTCAAGCACATACTGATGACTAAAGGGATAAGGGACATAATATAAAAACACAATCTCTTCATAATAATCAATAAACCCACATAGAGAAATACCATGTGTAATTTAAATTTCATTGCAAGTAACAACTTAAACGGAGTGCCTTAGCCAAAACACGAATGATCCGTAGTTTCTATCCCACGTGCACTCTGTCCAACTCTCACTTGACGACCGACGTGACCTCACCGATACCTTCCAACCAACGCTAGGGGTACTCTTCTTCCCTCTGATCCCCTTGAGCCGCAAAGGGGAAACACACACAATACCAGAGAACATCTAGCACCCAACTCACCTCGCAAGGGCGAGGTACCACTTGTTACCCAAGCTGGGTATCCCAACTCCCACAAGAGAAGTTCAGTCAAGACAAAAATTCAGTAGCGTAACCTTACGCATAAAGATGAGATCCATACTCGTCCTCCATCCTTTTTATAGAAATTTTCAAGTAATTAGTTTCCCAAATTCTTATTAAATTCCCTTTTCATTTAATTAATTAGGAAAAACCTCCCCCGTACACATGTTACCCATCCCTTAGTTGCACCAGAAATTCAATTTTATTAATTAATTAATTATTCCTATTTCCCTCACCCACCTAAAAGCATTCCTAAAAACGCTCCTAGGTGTCCCAAAATTTCCTTACACTTCTTAAATGACTTACGCCTTACTAAATTCATAGTTGAGTTCAAAAATAGCAAGTTCCCAAGGAAATATTCCTTTCTAAGTTAGACATTCATCTGTTTCTTTATGTTTCCCCTTTTCTTTAGGTTTTCCCTTTTC
>SNQJ01S0191224.1:11330-24248 GCA_010110895.2 Picea sitchensis | reverse complement strand
TATCACTCTGTGGTGTGAGTGACTTATTCAACATCATGTTTGATTACTCAGATGGAGTATGGTTTCGAAAGATGATGCAGTTGATGACATTGATGGTGATGATGGTGCTCATGATCTAGTCTATACAACTATGTTGTTGCTACTGGGTGAATGGTATGTTTGTGCTCAAGACCATTACCTATAATACCTCCCTATCTAGGAGGGAGTGTTGATATTATGGTAGATGAAGGAGGTATTTACCTCCACGTGTAAACCTAACGAGAATAGAATACTCCGGGAAGCAAGAGAAACCCTAATGAGTTGGATAATAACCCTATAAGACTTGTCGGCTCAAGAAGATAATTTGTATTAGGTAATTAGCCTCCAAGAGAAGAAGTCGTCCAGAAGAAATAATAATATACTAAATAGACAGATATACAGAATAAGAAGTCGGTCCAGGCAGCAGGGATGATTTTAAGGATGTAAATTTATTTTAAAATGTAGAAACTTTAGCGAATCTTACTAATCCTTCATATGCCAACTATAAATTTTTGGCGATATTTTTGTAAAAATATTCAATTTTCTAAGGGTTTTATATAGTTTTTATAAAATTTGGCGATTTTTAAGGTAAAATCATTTTATGTTATAGAATTTGGGCGAATCATTTTTAGAATAGCGAATATTTTTTTGGGAAAAACCATGGAAAATTAGCCCATGAGCGAAATTTAGCCCCTAAAATCATCCCTACCAGGAAGTTAGCTAGGAATACTATAAATACAGGGCGCCAGTCTCTCATTTTTCACAGTCTCAGAATTGTAGAGAAACAACTGGTGCGCACTGCAGTGTTCAGTATTGTGCGTAGGTTTGAGGAGAGCTACCATTGCAGCTGCTGCAGCTAGCAATCATGTTTTGGCTTGGACTATATCTTGTCTAGGGTTTGGACTATCTGATCAGCTCTTGTTGATGTGCTATCCTTGGGGAAAGGTGCGCTACCCTTTGTTTGGCTATCTAACCTAGGGTTTGCTTCCAGAGTGATTCTCTATCAAGGTTAAGGTGCTCGGAGGGTGGCTTCGGCCTATGGTTGGGGGACAATAGTGATATTGTCAATGGTAAAATGAGCACATCCATTATATTATAACATGGGGCACCAAAGAACTCAGGAAATTTGACCGTCTCGAGTTCGCAGTGAATACCAACGGTATTGGCTGGGCGCGCTGTGGACCCTTAGGGGTACAGGTGCCCTGGCCTCATCTCAGTACAGATGGTGAATCAAGGCCTATGAAAATCTCTGTAAGGACCTTGTCAGACTATCATCATCACTTACATCAATCGAATCCAACCCAAGGGCTTGTTCTTCCCCCTTGGGAGTTAGACTTCAAGGGCGTGGGCACTTCTGGAGGTGTCGCACCTCATTCCATGACACCACACTACGAACCTCAGTGGTGTCCTCTAATTGAGATCACCGCATGGACACGTTAAAGTTTTACTTAGTTCTAGGTTATTACTCAAGGGTTTGCCGCAGTGGAAAGCATGGACATCCACAGTCGTAGGGTTGAACCCACTCTGATACCATATGTGACGAACCCATCATTATGACTACAACCGACGCAAGCAAGTGCAATTTTTTTTTTTTTTTTTGAAGCAAGAAGGCAGCAATGACAACAATTAAAAAACACAACTTGATGACGAACAAAACACACGGAGATCAGATAAAAAACAACAACGACTCATCACACTAGCACCTCAGGAAACTGGACAAAACATGCGATAATCCAAGACAAAATGTAAACAACTACTTGCCTGACACAAGCAAGCAAACACCTACAAGCTAAAGGACAACATCAACCAACCCGACACAATGAATTTGATGACTAGTAACTGGAAACCTCTACGGTGTGCAAAACAAACACGTTAAGTCATTACAACCAAGTGTCAACATCAATTACAACAAACAATACCCACATAGAGAAGCACAGACTTCAACCAGGTTATCATTTGCCTCTATCTGTCAGGGCGTGCGATGATCCCCTCATCAGGAATCATGCTGTCACCAGGCGATAGGCGTGACAGTAAACACAACGCAACATAACATAACTAGACCCTTAACCCAAGATAAATCCAACGCGCTAGGAGACCGAATTAACTGACAAGAAGACTTTACCCATGCACCCAAGCAACAAGTCGACAAGACGCAAGATGCCATCACTGAAAATTAAACTGTGCAGCCAAATGAAGGATTTTTGTTTTCTCAAGAGGCACCCTTTTAGGAAGTCTCCCACACTGTAAAGTAGACTAAATAAATAATATCTAAAATTTCATGTGCACGGATATTCCATTTTCATTCTCTATAGTAGAATGTTATTGAAGGGTAACTTACTTATAAGTGATATAAGAAATTAGTACTTACATTTTGTTACCAAAAAAACATTTACCATCATAAACATGGTAAGGTAATATATTACGAAGCTCAGTTATGTTAATCGATGCATGGATGGATATCTACTACCATATCAATTGAAATATAATAAGCATAAACAAAAGGTCAGTTTTTGTTGACTACTTTATGTTCCCTTGGCCCGATTGTCAAGCCTGTTGATCAAATCAGTTCTGTTGATCGATGCATTGATGGAATCTCTACCTAAAATAGTATGTGTTTTTTTTTTTTTGTGGGAGCCCATGATTAAAAACCAGAAGATTATTTATGGGTAACATCAACAAGCATTCAATAACAAAATATTATATAAATCTGTATATATTAGAAGATATATTTTTAGACAATGTTGCCCATAAATCTGCGTGTTGTTCATAAATCTAAATATTAAGAATGCTTGTCAGCTCAAATTTTGTTGATTCAGTCATTGATTGAATATATACCCATGTACTATTCATAACTCTAATTAAGAATACTGGCCAGCTCAAATCTGTTGATTCAATCATTGACGAAATATCTACCCAAAATCAACTAAATATATTATGCATCAACGAACAGTCATTTGCAAACCACGTGATGTTCCCTTACCCAATTATTAAGCCTGTTGGGAAGCTCGGTTCTGTTGATTGATGTATTTATGAATACCCAAATATATATTCATAAATCTATCTAAACTCGATCCAATGTATTAAAATATCGCAAGCATACCATTAAAGAAAAACACAGACTTAATTAACTTCGCAGATGTATCTAGATTCAAGCCATTGCATTAAAATAACGCAGGCATATCAAATGTGATCCACTAAATACCCTCAATGCTGGGTAAATAACGATCATAGGTGAATATCAATAAGATACCATTGTGTACAAATATCGTTGTGTAATAAAAAAAAATTTAAGGAATTTAAAACTCCCCAGAAATTAAATCGATACCAGCAATATCACTATCCCAACGTAGAGTATACAAGACATTCCAAATAAAATGCCTATAATAAAATCACATACAATATAAAAGGAAACTCAGACATCCCTTTATCAATACATTCCAAATAAAACACATACAATAAAATCACATACAATATAAAATGAATTCCAAATAAAATGCATTCCAATAAAACACATACAATATAAAATGCATTCCAAATAAAACACTTTCCAAATAGAACGCATACAATGTAAAATGAATTCCAAATAGAGATAAATCTTTATCAAACAAAATTCTACTAGGAAAAATCACATACAATATAAAAAGGAAATGCAAACATCCCTTTGAGAGAACACAAACATTTCACCAATCCTAGCGCTGGAGTTATCAAAACGTAGAGTGTAAATTGCCATCCAAATATATAACAATCGCAAACTCTTCAAAGCACAGCCACATCAAACGCTGTCACATAGTGTTATCGTAATAATCGGTAGGTGCGGACACTAACATATCTCCCTATATCCACCTAGATCTAGAACAAAACAAGATAGGACATGACTCTTTCCCTAAGCTACGACCATTGAAATAGCTAATAAGGAGGAACAAGTGACATACCTTTGAATCGCTTCCTTGGGTCTTAGTTACTCCCACTTCGTTCCGGTGCTCTCATGAGGTCAAGACCAAGACAACACAAACCAACCAAAGTGAAGATAGCTAAATGTATTCAATAGTCAACTTATGTGTATGATCAAGTAATTACACAATAAAGTAAGAATGACTTTATGGGAAAAGAACATGCCGCTGTATCATATTAATCGAAAGTAGAAGATACAACCTGATCACCTTGATGTTGCAAGATTCCTTTCAGTGACGCTTGGCTCCAACACACACACTTGCTCAATCCTTGCATGAAGAAGATCCAATTTCTCTTGATAGACTTGCTAGAGTCTCTAAGCTCTTGTTCAAGCTGGGTTCTTCACACAATTCCTTCACCAATTCTCCAAATAATCTTGCTTAACCTTTTCCATGAGAATCCCATCAATATATAAGAGAGGATGAGATGGTTACATGGATGAGAATGATCCCACCAAATCAGGGAAACCAGTAAAATGATAACCATTCAGATGCCACCTCACCATGGAAGTTTCTCCTTCTAGAAGATTCGAGAAAACGCTCGTTTTTCCCACGTGTAAACATTCTCGCACCCTGCCTATAGAGAAACCTGCGAACCCCTCAGACCCCAGCTATGGTACAACCTGTGAGAATTAGGCATTCATGCACCCTAATACATAGGTAGCCTACGAAATTCCTTTTTTATAGGGTTTTTACACAAGAAAATACAACTTCTTTTCTTAGGAAAAGTTCTTCTCCCTTCTTTCTTCAGGAATTCAGGCCACTAACCCCTCTTAAGGAAACATATAGGTTTACATCATCAACGGTCATAGGGATGAAGAAAATAATGTGTAACACATAGTCATAAAACGTAGTGAGGTTATGGAAAAATGATTTGGTAAAAACTATTTCCTCCAAGAATAATCCTTCAAGATTAATCATTCAAGGTTAACATTCAAATGCATAGTTTAACATTTCAAGGAAAATTAGAGGTAATTGTTCCACATAAATGTAGAGATGATCAATCAAAAAAATGCAGAGACACTCATTCACTAGAAGGCTCAAAGATTAATCATTCAACAATGAATCAATCAGATGCAAAGATACTCATTCACAAGGATGGTGCAAGGATTAGATATCAATCAGAAAACAAAAACACAGAGATAAGTAAGGGATATATGGATGGAAAAAATTTATCCTTCCCTCATAATCAATGCATAGAAAAGAAGGGCATTTGAATCTATAGGTATTTAAACACCGAATTGACGACCGTCGATTCATCTCCTAGCCAACTGCTCAAGCACAGACTGATGACTAAAGGGATAAGGGACAGATTCCAGAATATAAAAACACAATCTCTTCATAATAATCAATAAACCCACATAGAGAAATAACATGTGTAATTTAAATTTCATTGCAAGTAACGACTTAACCAGAGTGCCTTATCCAAACACGGATGATCCATAGTTTCTGTCCCACGCGCACTCTGTCCAACTCTCACTTGATGACCGATGTGACCTCACCGGTACCTCCCAACCAACACTAGGGGTACTCTTCTTCCCTCTGATCCCCCCAAGCCGCAAAGGGGAAACACACACAATACCAGAGAACATCTAGCACCCAAATCACCTCGCAAGGGTGAGCTACCACTCGTTACCCAATCTGGGTATCCCAACTTACACAAGAGAAGTTCAGTCAAGACAAAAATTCAGTAGCGTAACCTTACGCATAAATATGAGATCCATACTCTTCCATCCTTTTTATAGAAATTTTCAAGTAATTAGTTTCCCAAATTCTCATTAAATTCCCTTTTCATTTAATTAATTAGGAAAAACCTCCCCCGTACACATGTCACCCATCCCTTAGTTGCACCAGAAATTCAATTTTATTAATTAATTAATTATTCCTATTTCCCTCACCCACCTAAAAGCATTCCTAAAAACGCTCCTAGGTGTCCCAAAATTCCCTTACACTTCTTAAATGACTTACGCCTTACTAAATTCATATTTGAGTTCAAAAATAGCAAGTTCCCAAGGAAATATTCCTTACTAAGTTAGACATTCATCTGTTTCTTTATGTTTCCCCTTTTCTTTAGGTTTCCCCTTTTTCCTTTAGTTTCCTATTTCTTTTAAGTTTCCCTCTTTTCCCTTTTTGAATAAAAATCAATTTAGCAAGTGTAGAAAAACAACCATTTACCCCTTTTTCTTTTTAACTCAAAAAAATAAATTAGCATATGTAGATGAAAAAACCATTTACCCTCTTTTCTTTTTAATTGTTACTTATCACATCATTAATTTTAGGGCCGACTAGGTTTATTCACTTACTAGTTAAAATTGAGACATGCCCTTTAGGACGCACTAGGTGCTCCAAGGGTGCCACTCGCCTCTTTCCATTTTCCTTGCGTGATGTGCTCTTCAGGATGCGCTATGTGCTCCAAGGGTGCCACTTGCCTCTTTCCATTTTCCTTACATGACGTTCCTTTCAGGACTCACTACGTGCTCCAAGGGTGCCACTCGCCTCTTTCCATTTTCCTTGCATGACGTGCCCTTCAGGATGCACTACATCCTCCAAGGGTGCCACTCACCTCTTGGCTAACTTGGTAGACATAAAAAACCCATGGAGTCAATACTCCACCAGGTGATATTGTGGGAGATTAAGGGCCTCTAAGGAATAATACCCCTGCCTTATTGCGCACCACTTAGAATCATGTGAGCAACTGTTGCAGTTTTCCCTCACAGTATCATGGGTCTTCTCGAACTAGGTAATCGTTAACCTATAGTTCGAGCCACGACGAGAATGCTAGTAGGATTTGGCAGGGCTGATCCCACACCTCTCCCTCAAAGTCTCTGGTTGTCGTGCATGACCCCTCTAATCCACATGTGAGTCTGGTCGGCAAGCTATCATCAGCCTGCATCATCAACGAATCATGTTAGCAAAATAATCAATCATCATAACATCTAATCATATGTACATATGTCACATAAAAAATATTCAACCCAACAGTCCACCCCCTGACTCGATTCAGAGTCCAAGGGTTTTCATCGATGCCTCTGCATCCTCGAGGTCCAAAGTCTTGCACACTCAGGAGAACCCAGTCAATAACACCTGTCTATGTCAATACAACAAAATAACATATCACCATATCCATAATGCCTCATAATCATAATCAAACAACCAATAGTATAATAATCTGGATCACTTGCAAGCAAGTGTCCTCAAAGAATAAGTCCGCTCAGTGCGCACAAGAGCAGGATGTTACATAAACAAATAACTCTCAGACTTCAACAACCCTTGAATGTTGGTGATCAAACCCTTGACATCCTCATTAATTTTCTGCAGAATTGTATCAGTGTCATGGCACCCCAAAAGAGTGGGTAGATAACTAGGTTGGAACCAGAAGGGACATAATTACTCGAAGCCTTTCCTTAGATGGCACAAAAGTTTAAAGATGCAGGCTGGTTCGACTTCTTCTCAACATTTCAGGGTCATGACGAGCATATTTCTATGACCTTTGCACATAATTTTGATGGTTTCGAATCTGTGGTTGGTAAACTCCTGATGCACGTAACAGAGCATTCCATAGCTAAATCTTGCAAGTTACCAGTATATGGGGAAAGATGACCGAAGAAATAAAATTTAGTTATGGATTTTGTAAATAAATTTTTAATTCCAGAAAATCAAAATCCCAATTGGAGCCAAGGCATCCCACATAGCTGGGTGAGGAAAGCATTGTTGGATCATGTTGTCATTGATGCCAATGGTTTGAT
Organism: Picea sitchensis; assembly: GCA_010110895.2. Lineage (NCBI taxonomy): Eukaryota > Viridiplantae > Streptophyta > Pinopsida > Pinales > Pinaceae > Picea > Picea sitchensis. The sequence continues at coordinate 16,534 of SNQJ01S0191224.1, read as the reverse complement.
TGTTTGATGTCAATTGATTGATGTCAAGTGAATGATTGATGTCAATGGATGGATTGATTGATAGGCTTGAGTGAGTATGATTGATGAACAATGTAATATGTATTTTCCTTGATAAGAATGATAGATGTCAAGTGGAAACCAATCGATGAAGATGGATCAATGAGTTGTCATTGATATAATGCATAGATGAAGTTGGATCAATGAATTTTCATTGATACATGATGAAGATGGATCGATGTGGTTTATATTGCATAGTTGAATGACTCATTATTGTCTTGTCATGGTTGATAAGAAGTACACATGGATGAACTCCAAAGTGGTCCCCTTATGGTGAAAGTCCTCACGGGAAGACACTTTGTGGTTTTGTTGTGGTTGAGGGAACTCATTCTTGTATGTGGAATAATGAGATGAATATCAGTGACTTTGTTGGTGAAACTATTCTAGATGGATAGATCTTGTCATGCCATTTCCAGTGGTATGTGGAATGTCACATAACTCCTCACGGTTTGAGAGTTATGGTCTTACAAAGTTGAAGGACCCCCATGTGTTGGCATTGAAGCCCCAATTGGTCAAAGAAGTCAAAGTGCTTGAAAAGAAGAAATCATTATTTTAATGATAAAGTGAAGTGGCAAAGAAGAAATGATTATTTTAATATTAAAGTGAGGTGACAAAATCAAGAAGGAATATTTAAATGGAGAACTTTCTATTTATGGAAAGTGGTTAACCCTAAAATAAGGAAGTGACCTAGATATGGGTTAAGTGACCTAGAAGATGAAGAGTATAAATAAGAGGCTAGGGTCTCTTGTGAAAGTACACTTTTGAGAAGATCTCTTGAGCATGATTGAAGATCCATTCTTAGAGAGAGAGTTTTTCTGGAGGATCCATGAGCGCATCAACAAGACTGAGGTCATGACGACAAAAGTCTTGGAAGTTTATAAATCCTAGTTTCTGATGTATATGTGAGTTTCTTTGAGCTAGGGTGCATACATATGCGGGCTGTATGAGGACAGGGCATGTACAGTTGATGAGGTCTTGAATATATGTGGTTGAGCTGATGACAGGCTCTTGGATGATGAGGCAGGTTCCAGATCTGCATTCTATGGGCTCAAATCTGCCATAGAAACTCTGGTATGGTTGCATTATTTTGATGGATACTCTTGTTTGTTATGAGGTGAATGCTTGAGGAAATTTGTTATGGCTGTTGTGATGTGGTATGTGTTGGATGATGGAGTGATCAACACTCTTATGATTCAATATTGATATGATGGATACAATATACTTGTTGTTTATACATGATTGAGTAGCATTCATATTATGTGGTTGAGATGTATGAGCAAGATATTGGAGAGGTTGGATGTATTGTGACTGACTGAGGGTCAGACTGGACAATGGAAGACATAAGAGAATGTATTTTCAGGTTGTAGAAGATCTGAGTATTTGACGAAAAGGATAAACCCTAGTTTCTCAGAAGTATATGCAGGTTGTAGTATAGACTGATCGTGTACATATGCGGGATGTACTACTGGTAGGGCATGTACACACACATGCTGCACTACCGACATGTCGCGTACCTATTGACAAATTGATATCTGTTGAGGATTGTTTTCTCATCTCAGTTGGTGCTGAGGGTGTAAGCTAAGTCTTGCATTATAGAGTTGGTTCTCTTGTAGAGTTGTACTCTATTCAGTTGTTGCTGATAAACCCCAAGGATCGTAGTCCGTAATAAAAAGAAAATCGTACATACATCTTGTGTTCTTTGTGTTCCTTGTGGTGATGACTTGTTGATGATATATTGCTGATATATGTTGCTGACATCTAACTGGTTATAAATGGAAACAATGAGTAATGAGTTAATGGTGATTGTTAACTAATGATTTTTGTGTAAGAGGGAAGTTTAAAAAAAAGAGCCCCACACTCATCCACCCCCCCCCTCTAAGTATGGTAGGTGCTTCCAACAATTGGTATCAAAGCAGGCCTTCACTACAAGCCTTAACAATCTTGAAGGAGATCCATAGACACACAAATGGGTGATGAAGTTCCAATCCTTGATGAGGAAAACTATTCTACTTGGAGAATAGAAATGAGAGTACATTTGAAGGAGATGGGAGCGACTATTTGGAAGGCGGGCAACCATTGGTGTATCAGTTTCCTTGAAGAACAAGTCAAAGTATGCAGCTCAAAGGGAAGAAAAGAAGAATGATGCACTAGCTCTCAAGACCATACTTAGTGGACTCTCAAGCCCTATCAAAGTGAACATGGGACAATGCACTTCTACCAAGGATCTATGGCTAAAGCTAGAGAAGACATATCAAAACAAGAAAGAAGATATTGAAGACCACTCCATCAAGATCATCAAAGGTAAAGAATCTCCAAAAATTCTTGATTGCATTATTTCTAAATGTAAGCTTGAAAACATTTCAAATGAAGACAAAGAATCAAGTCATAATAGCACAAAGGAAAATCTTGAGGACATTTCAATTGAAGGAAAAGAATCAAGTGATGATAGCAAAAAGGAAGATCTTGAAGACACTTCAAATGAAGGTAAAGAATTATCAAAAACCCTTGATTGCAATATTTCAAAAGATGATGATGTTGAATTTTTCTCAGGTGAAGAAGAAAATCTAGAAACAGTTTGTGTAAAGTTTGAGGGTAGTTATTCCATGGAAAGAATAGAAGAAAGTCTATTAGAACTTCAAAAGGAAATTGAAGAGGGTTTATATAGATATAGAAGTGATCTATATTATACACATTATAACTATATTTCAGATAACACTAAGAAGTTTCGTAGGAGGAATCAAAGGTACATCTTGAATTTTAAGGGAATTCTCAAAGAACAAGAAGAGAGCAATAAGACTCAATTAGAAGAAAATAAAGAAGAGATCAGAAAACTAAATAATGAAAAAGAAGACATGAAGGTAGATGATGAGCATGGATGATTTTAGGGCATAAATTTCGCTCATGGGCTAATTTTCCATGGTTTTTCAAAAATCGAGATTCGCTATTTTAAAAATGATTCACCCAAATTCTATAGGATAAAATTATTTTACCTTAAAAATCGCCAAAATTTTATAAAAACTATATAAAATCCTTAGAAATTTGAATATTTTACAAAAATATCACCAAACATTTATAATTGGCATATGAAGGATTAGTAAGATTTGCCAAGGTTTCTACATTTTAAAATAAATTTCCATCCTTAAAATCGTCCCTGATGATGAGTTTAGCAAACGTTTTGAAACTATTGTCCATCTCAAGACCCAAATTGAAGAAGCCAAAAGGGTAGAAGAACTATTGAAGAATCAAATAAATGAAAAGGAAGAGTCATGTAATAAGTTAGAAGCTGAAATTGTTGATCTTAGAAAGAAGGTAGAGAAGTCAAACAAATTCTTGAATAGCTCAAAAATCTTGGATGAGATATTAGAAAGACAAAGATCACAAAATGATAAATTGGGTCTTGGATACAAAAAATAATCCCCACATGCTGAAGTAAGTACCTCAAAGAAGCATGAGGTAAGTCCATCAAAGAAGGAAGAAAATGTTGCAAAACAACCATCTACACAAGGCAAAGAAAATATCAAAAGAACAAAGGAAGGAAGACATCAAGAAGCTATCTTTGGGACACCAAAGAAAAGGTATGAAAGTATTTTTCATGGGCATTGTTATTCATGTAATGAATATGGTCACAAATCTTTTGAATGTAGATCTTATGAAAGGAGATATAATGGAATATTTTATAACGCCATAAGGTGTTGGAGATGTGATCAAGTAGGACACATTGTTGTTCGTTGTAACACCATGAGATGCTACAACTATAGTGGATTTGGCCACAAATCATAGGATTGTCGGAACATAAGAAGAAAGTCCATGATAAGGACCTCACATAGCATGGGTAGAAGAAGGAGTGAAGTAAGGAAGGGAGACATTATTTCAAATGTGGAAGCTCAGAGCTCAAGTTATGAGAAGCAGGAACACCTTCAGAAGTGGGTAAAGAAGACTGAGTAGCCAGAGCAGAATGAAAGACTTAAAGGAAGCCCCAGTGAGTCATCTACTGAAGCATACACGGGTGACAATGGTATTAGTCACGTACATACGCAGGTTGTCCTTGAATAGGTTGCGTACATACGCGAGATGTTGTGCAACAAGCTGTGTACATATAGTAAAGCCTTGGGAAAAAGGAAATGCACAGGGGTTGCAGCTTGATGTGATGGTATAACACTGTGTTGTAGGGTTTTCCATTGTCTGCTGCAGGTTCTGACACTGTTTTGCTGCAGGTTTAAGTGTTCATCTATTGGATTATGTAAAATAAAATATCAGGTGCGCGACACTAACCCATAAGTATAGATGAATGCATTTTTAGTTGAAGTTTATAGTCATGTTGTACATCATTGGGGAGTCATAGCTTGTTGATGCATGGTTGATGTACTTGCTTGGTGCAAGTGCTGATGCATGATGGTACACTCATAGATGGTATTTTGGCATATTGGTAGATGCACATGGTTGGCATATTGGTAGATGCACATATTGGTAGATGCACATGGTTGGCATATTGGTAGATTCATATGATTGGTATATTGGTAGATGCACATGTTGGAATATGGTGGATACATTCCATGGATGATATCGTTTGGCACATTGTATGATGATGATGTACATGGGTGTTGTGCATGATGAGAACACTTTTTGGTACACGATGTACTTGGTTGCTATTTTATTCATGATTTCATTGTTGACATATCTTTTGTTTCATGATGTATGGAATGGCACAAGTTTGATACATGGACAGGTCCAAGGATCATCATAGAGAGAGTGGTTGATCTATGATCCGGATGAAGATAGGGGGAGACATACTCATAGGGGGAGTCATTCTTCATTCTAGGAGGATATACTTATCATATGCATACCCAGAAAAGAGCCCTATATTTGAAGAAAGAGCACTGAAGCATAATTCCAGGGGGAGCGATGATCATAGGGGAAACATGAGCGATGTATTTTCAGCATTACATCAAATTGATATCCCTTATTCAAAAGGGGAGAGATTATTAAGAGGCATCCAACAAGGGGAGTAGCCCCAAGGAGATTTCAAGCAAGGGGAGCAGCCCCAAGAGGAGAATGGCCCTTTTCCATTGATGTCAAAGGGGGAGAGATAGTCACATTGATGTGATTGATGTTTATTGATAGAAAGAGATAGTCACATTGTTATGATG
>SNQJ01S0191223.1:21053-35937 GCA_010110895.2 Picea sitchensis | reverse complement strand
TTCTCAACTTTGGATCTACACTGCTTCTTGTAGTGCCCTTCTTTTCCACACCTCCAACATACCCTTACAAACTTTCTAGGAGATTTAGATCTACCCTTAAACTTACATCTCCCACTTGAGAAATTAGATCTATTTATTTCCTGGGAACGTCCTCTTGCAAATAATGTGTCTATGATATGTCCTTCCATATTCTTTCATCTCATATCCTTCAACAACAAGGATGAGACAACTTCTTCAAACTTCAAAGACGTTGTATTACTACCTATGGCCACAACCAGACTATCCCACGAGTCTGGTAAAGAACACAACAAAATGATACATTTATCTTCATCTGAAATTTTAATCTCAACAAATACTAACTGACTTAGCACAGTATTGAAGGTGTTCAAATGCTCTGCCACCGAGTCTCCATCTCTCATCCTCAAGTTATACAGCTTCTTTCTCAGGAATATTTTATTTACCAGGGACTTATACTGATACAACTTCCCCAACTTTTCCCATAAATCCTTGGTTGTAGCTTCCTCTGACACATTCAATAATACTGAATCGGAGAGACACAGTCAGATTGTGATCTTTGCCTTCTGATCCATCTTTTTCTAGTCATTTGCATAAGTTCCTGTAGGTGCAGTACATTGATCTATCATGATCCACTGATCTCTGTCCACCAAAAGATCTTCCCTATTGAGCTTCCACAGCTCAAATCTTTTCCCATTAAACTTCTCGATCTCCATCTTCAAATTGCTTTCCATTTATTTTCACCTGAAAAACAATATCGTAGATCTCCCACTATAACAAGGCTTATCACAATCCCAAGCCAAACCCTTGACCACAAAGGTGTCCCCCTGAAGCCAATAAAGTTCTGATACCAAATGTAAATTATAACCTTGTACAATGTCTATTGTAAATAGATATTCAAAAAAGAACAGAAAAGATACAGTGGAAAATACAAACATTACACAGAGATTTTTCCCCTGGAAACCCAAACCGAGAAAACCAACATATATTATATTCATTCCTTATGTTACATTGTTTACAATACAATATACGTATAGGATCCAGTGGCATCCAAAAACCTAACCCAATGACCTAGATTAGTCCAAAACCCTAATTCCTTAACTGGAAATAGAAAACCATCGACAAAAACCATGTGCCTAAAAACCCACCTAAATACATGACACATTTCCCGAGGTAGGTGTCACGTTTCCCAAGGAAAATAATATAACACATACCCAATAGGTAGAGTATTGTACGTTGGGCCAGGGGGAATTTGTAGTTGGTTGATTCTGCTAGATGGGATTCGTAGTGGGTTGGTTCAACCAAGTGGAATTTGCAGCTGGATATTGCTGGGGCTGCCAGTTTTGATTAGTAAATGGTTGGCCCTGCCATGTGTTTCCAGAATTTTGTTGTTGATTATACTGCCCAGAAAAGAAAGAGGAGGGGTCCTATAGTGTACTTGGAGGCTAGGCCTGCCATTGGCGATGCTAACCCATTAGGTATAATGGTTTTGTTTCCTCTTATGCTTCTCTAAAGACAAATTTTAGTTGAGGGAGAAATGGGCATTGCTCCGTTTCATGATCTTTTACGCAAATAGCGCAAACCCGAACCACATCCAAAGGAAATTCCCTTGGACCATGTTTTTTTCTGTATCTATGGAAAAATATGGCCAAAGTATGTTCTTCTTCTTCTTGTTTCTATTTGGCCTGCAATACATCCAATTGTGTAGTCAGAGTGCTGAGAATATCAGTTTTGAAATTTTCTAAGAGATTACTGACTTCAGCTTAGGTAACTCCTCCAGTGGTAACATTGTTATTTCTGGTGAGGGGAGTTTGCATTCCTGATCTGGTATGTGTACTTCCACGTGAGCACCTGATGCACAATAGAATGATGTTATCATACGTTTCTTGATAAATATCACCCTTCCTCATTAGATTCAATGTTTCTACCCACTCGTCTTTCATTCCTTTTATCAAAGTGGCTTTGAGCACTACACCTGGTAATATACCATAAGAAGATATTTGCATATTATATTGAAATCTTTCAACATATTCCTCTAATGTCTTGTTTTCTTTTGTAATCATTTGAAATATTTCATCTTTTAGGTCCCTGGTTCTACAATAATCCTGGTATTTTGTCAAGAAGGCCTATTTCATTTCATCCCATGAGTTTATAGTTCCGCCTCCCAATCCCATAAACCAATGCAAAGATGCCCCTTTCAAAGTGGAAGGGAAAAACTTTAGTTTTTGGGGTTCAGAGGTGCAATCATAACCTCTACATAGAACATCAAATTCGAATAAGAATGCATTTGGGTCTTCTGAAATCAAGCCATGAAATGTTGGTAGATTCTGTAGGGGAATTTCTTTCATGGGGGCATTGGCGACTGGATCAACTATCAGATATTCTAGAGTGGAGGTTTGGGGTCTTTGTTTATTTGGTTGTAGGTAGGTGCTAGAATAAGCATATTACTTATTGCCTGCGTAGGTTCTTACCTTCCGTCTTAAATACCTCATCCTCCAGAGACACAACCTATGCTATATTTGACACTCTCCCCAACAATGGCACCAAAATTTTGGGCTCTAAAGATGTCTTAAAAACAACCTTAGTTTAGCATTAATTTATCAACCCAAGGATTCGTCTTCTATTTCAAGAATATCAACAAAGTCTGTGCAGATAGCTCATAGAGGCTAAAATCGTGTAGCAAATCCAAGTTTATCAACAATCAAGTTCCCCACACATTCATTAAGTTTCTAAAGCTAAGATCCTACTGAACAAAATTGAAATCTGATCTATAATGTGCTATGAATTGAAGGCATGAGTTGAATTATGAAATTGATCTAATTAAGAGACAAGAATTGAATCTATGAAAATAAGTTAATCTATTGATGACTATCTAATCTGCTGGAAAGAAATAATTGAATAATGTAAATTGAGACAGAACAGTAATTGAACAACAAATCCTAACTAAGTAGAAGGAAAATCAAATGCTAATTAAGTGAAAGAAACAACAAATGCTAATTTAACAGAAAGGAATAACAATTGCTAATTTAATTGAAAGGAACAACGCATGTGAAAATGAGAGGAATTTTCAAGCAGTAAACTACAAAAAATGGAATCTAGAATAGAAATCGACAACATTCAAAGGAAAACATCTATCTTCTACAAGGAAAAAATATCAAAACATTGACACGCTTATGCATTATCTTAACGATGATAAAAAGGATTTAAAGTTCGAAACATAAATCAAATTGATAAAATACAGATTAAGACAGTAACTCCTTAAGACTGGGCCCTCGATCCTCAGAAGCACTACTACTAGAAACTCAATATATGAAAATGATGGAAATGTTCAAAACCTTTATTAATTCCATAATTGAGACAACATTTATAGAAACTGTTTGCGTGGAGAAATTATGAATTCTAAGTGCTTAGATGCAATTCTTATATTATCCTTTCCAGGATTCAGTACATTTTATATATTACAAAATATGGGTAAATTAAGTTATCCTGAGGATCGATAGATCCTCAGGATCGCTATTACTATTTATGAAGTTTACAAAATAGAGAATTAATCTCTCTTAAAACTTCTTATGCTCCATATCTTTAACCTCCAATATCTTGTGCATCTTTGAAATCTCTTCCACTATCGTGAGTTTACCAAAATTTAGCCATTCCTGTAACAAAATCAAACAATTCCAACCATATTTTAGAATTTATGAACTTCAAATCAATGATAGTTCTAGAAGACATTTTAATCATTTTTTATCCTATTTTATTCCTAAGTAGCAGAAAATTCAGTCAAGATGATACCATAAATCATGGAAATGAGGAGAATATATGTACCTTTTCATAACCCAACACTCGACCAAGCTCACAATTTTAAGGCCATTTAGTTACAGGTATTCTTTTTTCACCCATCCATGAAATCGATTTGTTTATGAAATAAATGTTGGCTCGGGGATGTATTGGTCTGTGCTTTTCTTAAAGATGGCAACTGTGTAAACTCGTGGTGTTTTCTCTGAAATGGATGTTTGTGTTATTCGTTGCAATGGAAAATTCGGTGGGTGAAGTCGCGATTTCATTGGCTAATCTATGTGGTGGAAGTCGTGATGGATCTTTGTTGTCTTTATGGTTTTTGGTTGGATGGTTTCATTCTGTTTGTCCTTGTTGGCCATCTCCTCACAATCATTATAACCATACCCGATTGTATTTGGTGTTATGGGGTTGTTGTGTATGATTTGAACCACCTTTGGGTCACTGTATATCGTTCTCCACCTGGTCGTGGGCTCATTTTATGTTGTTGGTATCTGCACATTTGGTTATGGTGGTTATTATTCCAAGAGGCTTGCTTTAGGGTCTGTTGCTATTACCTGGGCTCTGCATTTCTATCATCATTATTCATTTTTTTGGGAAAACCACGAGGGTTATTCCCCTACGTGTTCTCAGAGTTGTTTACTGGCCAGTAAGAAACCTCTGCTCCTCTGTTCATAGTCTCTCCTACCTGGGGTCTAAATGTCACCCTATCATACAAGCTAAGGGTTATATTATGTGTGCTTCCACCTTGCATGTCTCAAGGGTTTCTCACCTACTGTCGATAAGGTCCTCCAATTTCCCTGTGTTGGTTCCACCGAGCGAACCCTTGGTTATTTGTCATTAGTTACAAAGCCCAATTTTGATGAAATGAACCAGTTACACTCTTTTGGTATCTTGTTGAATGTCATGAGTTCGTTGAGTAGCGTTGATAGTGTTTTTGATTATTGGATCATCTCTGTTTTATCGAGTTGATTACACAATTGTAATCGGAAATGATAATTGGTATATAGTCGCTGCATTCTTTTATTATGGCAGTTGAATTGATAACCTAACATGGTTTAATTGGTTGATTAGAGAAGTTGTGTTAGGTGATTTATATGTACTAAAAAAGACACCAAACTACCCTCAATTAAATTGTCAACCCACGGTAAGTAAACTTAGAGTTGTAGCAAAATATATGCCAAAGGTAGAAGGTTGGTAGGAGTGTAGACTAACTAAGGAAAGCATCTATCTAGGGCTAATCTACTCAAGAAAACCTATCTAATGAACAAATCCTACTAAGCAACTTGAAACTAGGTAACCTAAGTACTTTTGGGCCAAGGACTGATGGATAGTTCCTAAGAAAGCAAGTAAAAACCTATTCAAAGCAAACTAGTTCATGACAATAAGCAAAGCTAAAATACTAAGCATACTAAGCAAATGATGAAAGAAAACTACTTTTAACTTGCCAACCTACATTCAATGAGCAACTACCCTATGAAATAAATTAAATAAGCAAGTAAAAAAAAACACCTATCTAACCTATTAAAGAAAATAGACAAGTAAGCAAAGACACCTAACTAACCTACTAAAGCAAAAGACAAGTAAGAAAATACAACTATCTATCCTACTAAAGAAAAGGGACAAGTAAGAAAAGACTTCTCATTGAACAACTACCTAACCTAAGAGTAAAGTTAACTAAATGCATAATGTAAAACTATTTCTCTTGCATGAAAGGAAATTTAAATGCTCGATGCAATGCATGAAAGGAAATCTATTCCGTTGAAAGAAAGAAATACTATCAACTAAACTTATGAAAACAAGAAGATATCTCTTCTAATCTACAAAAGCAAGAAACTATCTTTAATCTATGAAACACTCAAATGTAATGTTGGTGGTTGTATGAATGTCTTTGGTGGTGACGGATGATATCTCGATGACACTTGGAAACAAAGGACAATTCCAACGGTATAAACTCAACACTAATCTCAATGGCAAAATGAAGGGTATGGATTAAACAATCTAAGGAGAATTTAGCCATGACAAAGATAATGTTAAATACCCTGCATATTCATGTATGAACCATCAACAACAGAACAAGGTTATTATTCCAATTCTACACTATGTAAGCAAACTAGATTCATTCATTAACTAAGAAATTCAATTGCACTTTAATTCTAAGAAATGAAATTGTGTGAAATAAAACTATACTATGTCTATTTTAACCATTCAAACTATAATAAGAAAATCATTTAAAAACATAAATTAAACTATGATATTAAGAAGTAAATTGACAATTACATTAACTAATAAGTAAATGAAATCTATGTAAAACTAAGATAAGCAAACTATAAAAACTGGAAGTAAATCTACCCATCCATCAATCCCTGTCAAAGAAAACCCAAATTAAACTCTATGCTATTCTAATTGCATGGGGTTAGTATAGAGAGAGACTTTCTAATTGCACACATGGTTAGTATAGAGAGAGAGAGACTTGCAATCCTTTTCTAATCTATAAAATCAACACATACTAACACATATCATCATCTAACCTACAAAAAGAAGTAAAACAATAAGCTACAACAAACTAATTAATTAAAAAAAAATATACATGTACAGGAAGATAAAAAGGAAATTTATATTAGAAAATGAAAAATAGACATGAAGACAGTTACCAGACTGTTGGTGGGTCCCCCACCAAGTCTTGGTCACCCTCTAAAAGAACACCACGAACTCAACAGGCCGAATTCACCATAAAAATCCAAAAACGCAGTTCTGGCATAATTATGGCAATGTAAAACTCAAAAACAGAGAAAAACGAATTTGTCTCTAATATAATGGCTCTTCTACTTGCTTAACAATCTAATGACCATCTTGGTAGTATTTATAGGTTTACAAACAAAGTGGTCTACCACAGGAGGGTCAAACCACTTCTAAATTCAACAAATTACAATAAATGATGCCCTAACTGACAAAACATAGTGAGCCAATAATTGCCTTCTTTGGACAATTGAAACTAAGTTGTCTAGAGCTTAGTAGCTGGAGGGGGCGATGATAAACAAAACCCATGTGCCCAATTTATCCATCACTGGCCACCAATGTCATAACCACCAACTCACCCCACGTTTTTGTGCAATATTGGGTGTTGGAATGAGTGTTGGATCGAGTGCCAGATCAAGTGATGGAACTAGAAACATAGTGCATTTTTTCCCTGTAACACCAAAAAACATGAATTATCTCTTGGAAACCATAAACCATGATGAATTATACTTGATTCAATCATTAGACATGAATTACATGTACCTTATGGCGATCATACCATTTTATCATGAAATTCTTAAAAAATCTCCTTTAAAGTATGAAAAACACATATGTACATGTGGAAAAAGTGTATAATAACCATCATGAAAGTGATCATATCTCAGGCCCAACATTACCCCCACACCTAAGATTTTGCAAGTCCCACTGCAAGCAAAACGAAATTTCCCTTTATGACTAAACTTGTGAAGGAGGGGGTGGATTAGCTTTAGAAGCTTCTCCCTCTTACTCGGGGAATTTTAACTTAGGATTTTTGTGGTGTTTTAATTGCATCCAGAGACTATTATTGGTGGCAGTTAATATCATCAACCTAACGCTGTAGATAATTATCTTGGGTTGTAGGACAACATTATCATGGCGTAAATGCCAACTCAGTGTTTCATGCTCTCTAAGTTTGAACTGGAGGGTTTGGAGTTTTTGGAGGCTGTTGATGACATGTAAGGAAAAATTCAGATGTATATTATACCCTTGATCTTTTAAACCATGCAAAACAGAAATTTTACCTCTGCGAAATTAGTTCCAAAAGTGACTTCCCATAAACGCAACAATTATGGCCTAGTGAACTTGTGAAAAATAGGTATCAAAGTGGCACCTATAAATACAAGGTAGTAAAACCTATGTAAACACTGAGAGAGTTTTTTGTTTTTGAGTATGTCCTTGACAAAAAACTCTCTTGGTTTTCAAAAATTCACTTTCAGTTGTTAGGAAAACATGCCAAGAAAACATGACTAAAATAGGAAAAACATAGTGTTTTATTTCCTGAAAAACTAGGCCTCTAAGATAATTGAATCTAAAACCATAACGTATATTTATAAAATGAGAAAGGTTATTGTTTTCTAATATTTCCTTGATAAAAACCTCTCTTGGTTTTCAAAAATTCATTCCCTGTTGCTAGGAAAACACAAAAAGAAAATATGGCTATAACAGGAAAAACATAGAGTGTTTTATTTTCTGAAAGCATAAGCCTCTAAGATGATAGAATATATCCCAAAACATAAAGTATATTCAAAAACCGAGAGAGGTTATTGTATTTTCGTATGTTATGAACAAAAATCCTCCTCCAAGTTTCAAAATTTCTTTCCCATTTGTTCATAATCCCAGCTTGAAGTTAGTTACTGAAAACTTGTAGAAGTGCAGCGTGCTCTTAGCAAAAATGCAACGTGGTCTTTGATAGGAATTTTGGGCTGAAAGTGGTATGGGTGGAAATTTTATGATGTCTTATACACAATGGAACCATCAAGAACTGCAAATTCTTTCTCCAAACCTTTGAAAAACGGACTTCGAGTCAAGTTGTCCAAATGTGCAGAAACCCTCTTATAGTGACTGTATTTGGGAGATTTCTCTCAAACAATAACACCTGTGCATAAAATGAAGGAGGTTTTTGTTTCTTGGTATATTATTGAAAGCAACCTCTTTCACTTTTGTCCAATTCATCTTCCTCAATTCAAAAACCATTTTTTAAGTAAAACTTTGACCAAGACAATCATTTGAAAATTTATGACAAGGAAGGATGACATGACCATGATGAGAATTTTATGACCTTGGATGAGTGGAGGGAGTAGTAATGAAACCTATACACACCAATGACAATTTTACAACCAAGATATGTCAAATTTTATTTGATAATTTTATTTTGAAAATATAACAATTTGACCTAATAACCCTATCAATCACATGAAAGAGTAAATTTGATCACTGGTGACTGACAGAACTGATAGATACTAACAAAAGGCTTGGTTTGTACTGGTAGTCATTGTGAACATGAGAATTGTTATTGCTTGTCATTAATATGTAATAATTCAAACAATTGATCCTCTTTTCATAAGCTTGGAATACAGATGACAGTAAGAATTTAGCAGTTGTAATCGCTCTGTATTTGTCACAAAGAGTAGTTAAGTATAAGAAGTCTTCTATAGAATAAATATAAAAATGCATAGGAGCTTATAAAACACACAATGATGTCAGCAGTATATAATTTAGCATACCAATACAAACAATTGCTGATATAATATCCCAAGACTTTGTAAAAAGATAGTATGATAGAATTTTGATAGAAATCCTACTTCCTCTTCTCATGGGTTTTCTATACAAATGGGCAATGCTTAGAATTTTTTTTTCTCAGGAAAGCTCCCCCAAGACCAAAGATATGGAACATCTGCGTGCCATGAATTAGCAATAGGCTTCTTGGTATTTTTTCCCAATGAGGCTGTAGGGATATCAACAAGTTTCTCCGATAAAGGAATAGCTTGAGCATGAGGGTTTGGGTGGAGTAACAGTCCATAGATCAAGAGTCTTCTTGCTAGTCTTGATTGTAAGATGAGGGTTTGCAAATTGGTAAATGAACTCATCCCACGTTTTCTCCTATTTTTCCAACTCGACTAAGACAAGAAGTTTGATAAGGCCGTGGTGAAATAGGTTTTTATGGGGATTGGTTACATCCTTCCTCACTTGGTAAGACATCTTCACTAGACTCTTCAAGAAGTAAAAGCAAAAGTTACAATGGCTTATTGAACTGAAAGTGAGCTAATAATTGAAACTGATAGGCTTTAAATATGGAATATCTACCTTCACATATAATCAATCTAGTGATGATTATAAGAGGGTTGATTAGATCCTATTTTATCCACTCCTTGGAGTATCCCTTAGCTCCAGAGATGTTCTGAAACTCAGTTTTGAAAACCATGTTATAGCTTTCTCTTGGCAACTGGTGGTGTTTAAATCAGCGGTCTCCAACTCTTGGGAGCCTTGTGGCTGAGGCAATTGATTCCTCAGAGGCCACGAACATAGTGAATAGGAGTTGAGGTAGGCTAAGAGTGTTCCATTATTTTTTATGTTTCCACCATTCTCACTCAATACACTTGCATAGAACATGGAATTTCAAACCTACAATGAACAACTTGTAAAAAAATGTAATGTCAAACCTACAATGAACAGCCTGTAACAAAAATAAACCAACAGAGTGGTCTGTTTAGGACATATACAACAATTTATAGCACAAAAAAGTTTAGCACTTCAAGATAAAATGACTGTTGATGTCATAACCTGTATCATGAAAATAATACAAAATGTTTACAAAGATTTACTTCTTTAGGCAATGATCATTTGTCAACTCATTAACCCCTCCCCCACACCTAAGTATTGTGACACCTCACAATCAAAAGTATAGGAAACCAATCAGTATCCCCCAATAGCCGAAGATTTATAGTATGTCAAGTGTAAAGATAAAATTTTATAGATTGGTCTGACAAGATGGTTAGAAGATGGCCCCACCTATAGGATAAGAGATCATATATATAGATAAGAAGAGGTGGGCAAGAGAGTTTCAAGATAGTCTCAGAGTTAGTTCCCAATGGCAAGTTTATGGAGTTCATTAACCTTAGCTTAACCATACATAATTCATGTCATCTTTGTCTACAAGTAATGTCATACATCAAGACAAGTTTAAATTTATTATTTATTTTTGGCAGATTACCATCCTTGCTAGGTAGAATGCCCTGCTGCTAGCAAGACAGTTTAGTACTCAGGAAGGTTTACCTAGTCATACCACTAGCCGGTACCCGCTACCAACAGACATGTTCAGTATCTCGATGAGTTAGCCTCTTAAACCCTCAGAGACTGGCCCTCCATCCTTTAAGATTTTAGTATAAGATTGCTTATGCAAGAAGATGGGGGAACAACTCTGAAAACAACTTTTTATTTCTCTGTTTTTTCAATTGGGATGGTATTTATGTTAGAGGATGACTTTACATTATATTACTTAGTGATTGTCCCGATGTAAGGGGTACATAAGAGGACGTGGAATATCTAAAGATATGATATAATCAAGCTATTTAGTGTGTAGTGAATGGTACCATTGAGAAAGAACAAAAAGGTATCTCTAGTCTCAACTTACTTTCTTCTTTTGTAAGTTATTGTGATGTTTCCATGACTAACCGCTAATCAGACCTCCTTGTTACTCTTTGATAAAGACACTTGAATCACTTACTCAGGTTTCTTGGAAAAACTGTACGAGAGACCTCTAGGTTTGATAGTTATGGTATCACTTCCTTATATAGTGGTGAAGAGTTTCAAGAGAAACTGTTATTCAAGATGCCTTGAGAAAAAAAAGATGAAAGTATTTGCAAAAATATGGCTAATTACAACAAGTCATTATCCATTTGATGCTTAGGAGACAACAAGGTTCAAGTATAGCAATGTTTTGAAGAAAAATTCTTCTTTTATATCTCCTTGAAACTGTCTACTCCTGGTGAAATAAATACCTACAGAAGTCTCTAGAAAAAAAAACACTCTAAAATATCAAAGACTAATGAGATCAAGTCACTGGAACATGTATCTCATAGTTATTTTATTAAAAAAAAATGTAAAATGAGGCTGCATTAGACTCTAAGGTAAATAAACAACATGCAACTTTTATTTACTATCCTACCCTACCTAGAAAGAAAGGGAAAATCTTTATTCAAGTGTAAGAACTCTTCCAATGTAACCATGTGTGGAGCAAGATAAGAAACATACTCATATCCATGTATGAAAGAGTTACCGCAGTGATTACTTGGATATGAAGAACCAACCAACCTACTTGTTTGGGCGTTAGAAGGTGTTGAAGAAGAGAATAGTATAGTGTAGCCTGATGACCTCTTGAAACCAAATTTCAATGTAATCTTGATGTTTATCAACAGTAATTTCTATGCTCTCCTTCATCATGCTATGAAGATCCTCTTCTTTTGGATTATTGATTTATGAAGTACATAAAGGATATGCTGAGATGGATGTTGAGAACTCCTCAATCTCAGGTCTTAGTGATTGTTGTCCACCAGAGGTAGTCCATAAGTTTTCAACTTCCTTCAGAGTTTGGCAAGGAAGATCATTTTGTAGCTCATAGGACCTTGATTCTTCTAATATTTTTGGAGAGGTAGATAAGTTCTTGACTATTGTCAAGATGTTTTCTTCCTGAAAAGAAGAGATCCTAGTTGTTGCTAGGATTTGAGAGAGTTCTTCCAAACTAATGGTCACCTTTGAATTCATCTTGTCATTTGATAAAACTTGGTTCACACAAAGAGGATGTCCACAAAGTTCGGATCTCCTGATGGTGGTATGAAAACAAAGGTTGTATTGTTTGATTCTGCGGAAGGCTCGAGTGGTCTTGCCTCCTCTCCCACTATTACTGATGCTTCAATTTCTTATTCTATAGTGCTCCCTATTTTAGTCTCTTTTAGAGACTTCTTTAGCTCTTTGGGTTGAGCTATCTCCTGTTTTTCGGTATTGGTCTGCGGATCTTATGAGTGGAATGTTCCTTCCCCCAAAGAGATTAGAAGGAACCTTGGTTGAAAGGTCTAGTTTTGATTTAATGTATCTACCTTGTGGGTCTCTAGGCCTATTCATGAAAGAAAGTAAAAACAAAAGAGAAAAGATACCATCTGGTTTCTAGGTCTATTTCATGAAAGTAAGAAAAAAGAAAAAGAAAAACTACCATTGGGTTTGGGGGAACCTGCTATATCATATGTGTGGGTTCTTTCCTCTCGTCTTAAAGCTCCCCCGCCACCAAGTTAATGCGAAGGTCTAAGGATGATCTATTTCCTAACTACTTCTTACCTTAAGACAACTCCCCGACAATGGCGCCAAAATGTTAGGTGATTTATATGTACTAAAAAATACACTAAACTACCCTCAATTAAATTTTCAACTTGGGTTAAGTAAACTTAGAGTTGTAGAAAAATATATGCCAAAGGTAGAAGGTTGGTAGGAGTGTAGAATAACTAAGGAAAGCAGTTATCTAGGGATAATCTACTCAAGAAAACCTATCTAATGAACAAAGCCTACTAAGCAACTTGAAACTAGGTAACCTAAGTACTTTTGGGCCAAGGACTGATGGATAGTAAAATAAAGCAAGTAAAAACCCTATTCAAAGAAAACTAGTTCATGACAATAAGCAAAGGTAAAATACTAAGCATACTAAGAAAATGATGAAAGAAAACTACTTTTAACTTGCCAACCTACATTCAATGAGCAACTACCCTATGAAAGAAATTAAATAAGCAAGTAAGAAAAAACACCTATCTAACCTATTAAAGAAAATAGACAAGTAAGCAAAGACACCTAACTAACCTACCAAAGCAAAAGACAAGTAAGCAAAGACAACTATTTATCCTACTAAAGAAAAGGCACAAGTAAGCAAAGACTTCTCATTGAACAACTACCTAGCCTAAGAGGCAAGTGAACTAAATGCCAAATGCAAAACTATTTCTCTTGTGTGAAAGGAAATTTAAATGCTCGATGCAATGCATGAAAGGAAATCTATTCTGTTGAAAGCAAGAAAGACTACCAACTAAACTTATGAAAACAAGAAACTATCTCTTCTAATCTATGAAAGCAAGAAACTATCTTTAATCTATGAAACACTCAAATGTAATGCTGGTGGTTGTTTGAATGCCTTCGGTGGTGACAGATAATATCTCGATGACACTTGACAACAAAAGACAATTCCAAAGGTATAAACTCAACACTAATCTCAATGGCAAAATGAAGGGTATGGATTAAACAATCTAAGGAGAATTTAGCCATGACAAAGATAATGTTAAATACCCTGCATATTCATGTATGAACCATCAACAACATAACGAGGTTATTATTCCAATTCTACACTATGTAAGAAAACTAGATTCATTCATTAACTAAGAAATTCAATTGCACTTTAATTCTAAGAAAGGAAATTGCGTGAAATAAAACTATACTATGTCTATTTTAACAATTCAAACTATGATAAAAAAATGAATAAAAAACATAAATTAGACTATGATATCAAGAAGTAAATTAAGAATTACATTAACCAATAACTAAGTAAATGAAATCTATGTAAAACTAAGATAAGAAAACTATAAAAATTGGAAGTAAATCTACCCATCCATCAATCCCTGCCAGAGAAAACCCAAATTAAACTCTATGCTATTCTAATCAAAACTTTGTTTTAAACTTGACTATGAAATCATAAATAAAAGCATAATCTGATATCTAAATGTGCATGGGGTTAGTATAGAGAGAGACTTTCTAATTGCACACAAGGTTAGTATAGAGAGAGAGAGACTTGCAAACCTTTTCGAATCTATAAAATCAACACATACTAACACATATCATCATCTAACTGTAACATCCCACTCTGGTGCACTGAGAAAAATTA
Organism: Picea sitchensis; assembly: GCA_010110895.2. Lineage (NCBI taxonomy): Eukaryota > Viridiplantae > Streptophyta > Pinopsida > Pinales > Pinaceae > Picea > Picea sitchensis. Next base: position 21,662 of record SNQJ01S0191223.1, on the reverse strand, counting down.
TTCTTTGAGGACACTTGCTCACAAATGATCTGGAATTTTATGATATTAAAACATTTATCCTTGATTATGATGCATTATGATAGATGACATGATGTTTTACTGCTTTGACTTAGACAGGTGCTATTGACTCAGTTTTATGGAGTGTGCGGGGTTTTGGACCTTGAGGATGCAGAGACATCGATGGAACCGCTTGGACTCCAGATTGAGTCAGGGAGTGTGCTATTTGGGTTGATTTATTTACTGTGATATTTCATTGATTTGATGATATGATGTGGACATGTTCTGACGCGATTGTTGATGATGCAGGTTGACGATAGCTTGCCTACCAGACTCACATATGGAGTAAAGGGGCCACACACGATTTCCAGAGTGGTTGAGGGAGAGGTGTGGACAATAGCCCTGCCATAGCCTACTAGCACTCCCGCTATGGCTCGAACTGTAGGTTAACGATTACCTAGTTCGAGAGGATCCACGATGCCGTGAGGGAAGACTGCGACAGTCGCTCACGATGATTCTAAGGGACGCGCAATAAGGTGGGGGGGCCTTATTCCTTAGAGCCCTTAGTCTCCCACAAGTTCACCTGGCGGAGTGTTGACTCCAGGGGTTATA
>SNQJ01S0191223.1:6685-21043 GCA_010110895.2 Picea sitchensis | reverse complement strand
ATAGTAAGGAATCTGCAATTAAGAACCTTCTAATCTGAGCTAATTTAGCAACTATTTTTTTTAGGGAAATTATTTAAAACATGTAAGGGGATCTATGAACACCTAGGAGGAAATGTAGGAGCAACTCTAGGTGGGTGAGGGAAATGAGTCAATTAATATTTTAAAGAAAATAATTATTGGAGGAAAGAGGGGGATGGACGACACTTGTGCGAAGGAGAATATTTAGAAATTTTTATTAAAACTTAATTTAAAAGTGATTTAGGGAAAGTATGAGGTTTGGAAAACTCTATAAAAGAAAGGGAAGACGAGGAAGAAAAGGATCGGTTGTTAGCATAACGTTACGCTTCCGGATTTGTGACTTGACTGATTACTTGTGGGGAGTTGGGATTTTCCATCTTGGATAGGAGTGGTAGCTCGGCCTTGTGAGGCAAGATGGGAAGCTAGACATACCATTTGGAGAGTGTGTGGCCCCTTTGCGGCTCGGGGGGCTAAGGGGGAAGTAGAGTACCCCTAGCGATTGGCTGGGAGGTATCGGTGAGGTCTCGACGGTCGGCGAGCGGGAGCAGCATGGAGCGCCCGGACGACACTCGGAGAAAGCGAACATGAAAAGGTACGCTTATTCAGTTGAATGATAGAATGTTAGGATGTATGATTTAGATCTCCATGTGTATTGAGCAGGAAATCTTATTGTCTAGTCTCATGACTGAAATATTATAGCCTAGCTGAATGATTGGTTGGTTTATTTTCGTGACCTTTGCCTTCCCGCTTGTCGTGACCACCCTGTGTCTGGATTGTGACCTCGTGGTGGTTATCCTTCGTCCCTAGATCACCAGTCCTTGTATGAGAAGTCGACCAGGAGCCTGATCTACGATCGTCGCCTTGGCGTTAAAATACCTATGGATCTCAATGCCCTGCTTTTCGGTGCAAGGATGGTGATGTGAAGGCGAACCTTTCAGCCACCCACCTTTGTGATGACCTTGCCAGATTTTTGTCTTGCATATTTCAGTGTGACCTCTGTTCATGGTTGTCATGCCTTCTTGTTGTGTTTTTTTTTACTGTGCCTTGACCGATAGAATCCCTACGATCCCTTCGATCGGTTATCCTTAAGACCCTGGTATCCTCTTATTGTAGTCAACATTATTTTTATTGGTGTTCTGAGATGCGAAAGGGCTTTAACTTCAATCCACGTTGTTTTCCTTCCATATATCTACTGAGTTTAATATCTTAGCTACGAGTTTCCATATAACTGCAAACTATACATAGGCCTGCGATCCTTCCTTGAATTACACCAAAAATTTGAAAGCCCCACACACAGAGATTCTGGTATGGTAAAATGATTTTAAATTTTTCGAATATTGCAAGGTTTTATATATGAGACAGTGATTTACCTGTATGGTAAAATGATTTTGATTTTCCGAATATTGCAAGGTTTTATATATGAGACAACGATTTACCTGTATGGTAAAATGATTTTAATTTTCCAAATATTGCAAGGTTTTATATATGAGACAACGATTTACAGGTATGGTAAAATGATTTTAATTTTCCGAATATTGCAAGGTTTTATATATGAGACAACAATTTACATGAATGGTAAAATAATTTTAATTTTCTGAATATTGCAAGGTTCATATATGAGACAACGATTCATATGTATGGTAACGATTTATTATTCAGAGAATGTTAATAATCAAAACAATTTAACAGTCAGGGACGATTTCATCTTGAAATCATATTGATAATTAACATAAGGAGATAATGATAATTATTGCAAATAGTTCTAGATTTTATTATTTCTTATTGTATTAATAGTTAGACAACAGTTTCTCCTTACAGATGCATCTAATTTGGAAATTATTTTACTACAGTGAAATGAATAGTAATGATTATAGCAACAGAATGGTGGGTGTAGTGACTGGCTTTGAACCCCAACTAAAGCAAGTCTGAGAACAACTTGTTTGGTAAATCTACGATTCCTGTTCAATGTATTATTGTCAGCGAATTTATGCCAGGCAGCGAAATCATTTTTACAATGAACCACGAGATAATTTCGATTTCCATACAGACAATGTTTAGGTGACATCGACTGTATGTCTAACCGCGATTTATTTTGAATGGCATACATCTATCTTTATCCTTACACCGATGTCGTATAGATTTTTCACTCAGATAACTTTTTAGTCGGACACCGGCCACGGTCTTCTTGCTCGACTCTAGTTCCTAGCATCCCCAGGTCCCTTAAAACTCCATGATACAGTCAGGTCAAGCCTTAGTTAGAAGGTTAGAGCCAGTAACAGTCGCACCTTCCTCGAACCCATTGTATCGTCTGAGCATTTCGATGTTGGCCTTGATCCTTAAACGAGTGCAGTGCAGAGTTTTCCCGGTCGCCAGCCACGTTTTTAGATGATTTTACCTCTACCCGGACCATGCACATAGTTTCCACTTAACCGGAATTTCAGTCACTGCCTTACAAATTTCGATTATCACCTTGGGTTAATTACTTCCTCCCCTGAATTTTACAGAGCGTTGTTTTCATCTTCCTTAAATGGTCCTTAAACATAGCCGGGTTGAAAATATCAAGACCATTGGCCCTTAGCATAGCCTGTGCTTGCGGACGCGTGACACAACAATTTCCCCTTTGGACTGTGTTTTGCCTTTTCAGAAACTAAATTCTAGGAGGTCAATGAATGTTGGGCCAAGGTTGCTGGCACCGGAAACAACTCAATCCCTACCTGTTTCTTTAGTACATCCTCGTTGTTAATCGGTAAAGGATACTTGCTGGATTTATAAAAGGATATTACAAAATAAGTTTTTCTCATCGTTGTCTCATTTTAAATAATTTGCATATGGTTTGGACGTGCAATTTTGGTACAATCGAATCGTTCAATTTAATTATAACTGGCCCTGTCTAAGTCGATAGTCCTTCTATCTTGGTGTAGCCCATTTTTGGTTGTAGGTGGCATATGAGTTACCATAATTTATGATGTGTCGAGTTTCGGGTAAAGAAGGGTGAATGGAATTTGTTCTAGATATGCCAACACTTACTTCAATAATACTAATTTTTTCCATACTCTGAATTTATGAGTTGTCACAATGATATGGCAAGTTAACATTATTAATTGGAGTGGATTATAGCTATACAAGGAGGGTAGTATGGTGAGGAGTGTTATTACTTTTAGTGAGGTGTTAAACAATTGCACAATTGACCTTAGTTACGGTGAAGAAGGCAATTATTGTTATGTGGCATATTAAGATCATATTAAATATATATATACAAGTTGAACTAATTAATTGTCACAATTCTTTTTAATATTGAATATGGTAGAAATAAAGGTATCACCTTGTTATAAGTTTTGTAAGGAAAATTATTTGGGAAGGTAAAATAAATATAAAATTTAAAGGGTTATGCTTTACATTATTAATAATAAATTAAATAAGAGGTTCTTGTTTAAACATTTAATAAAATGTTTACTAAATCATGTATTCCACATATTACATAGGATACTGAGAGAGATAAATAAGAGAAGCTTGGGAAACTCTAAGGTAGGCATGAGAATTGAAATAATACCCTATGAATGAATGTAGAGATTAGAACAAAGAAAGTAAGCATCTAAATATCAAAAAGGGGTTATAAATATATTTCTTAAAAATAAAATGGTTATTAAGGATATAAATTTATGTTCTAGTAAGTAATTACCTTTATTGCTTGTTAAAAAATAAAAATAAAAATTTGCACTTATTGCTTGAGGCTTGTCATCGTCCCAATTTGATGGATGTTACACTAACCTGCAAAAAGAAGTAAAACAATAAGCTACAACAAACTAATTAATTAAATAAAAATATACATGTACAGGAAGATAAAAAGGAAATTTAAATTAGAAAATGAAAAAAAGACTTGAAGACAGTTACCAGACTGTTGGTGGCCCCCCCAACAAGTCGTGGTCACTCTCTAAAAGCACACCACAAACTCAGCAGGCCGAATTCACCATAAAAATCCAAAAACGCAGTTCTGGCATAATTCTGCAATGTAAAACTCAAAAACAGAGAAAAACGAGTTTGTCTCTAATCTAATGGCTCTTCTACTTGCTTAACAATCTAATGACCATACTGGTAGTATTTATAGGTTTACAAACCAAGTGGTCGACCACAGGAGGGTCGAACCACTTCTAAATTCGGAAAATTACAATAAATGATGCCCTAACTGACAAAATGGAGTGAGCCAATAATCGCCTTCTTTGGACAACTAAAACTGAGGTGTCTAGAGCTTAGTAGCTGGAGGGGGCGATGATAGACAAAACCTATGCGCCCGATTTATCCATCACTGGTCGCCAATGCCATAACCGCCAACTCACCCTGCGTTTTTGTGCAATACTGAGTGTTGGATCGAGTACCAGAATGAGTGTCGGATCAAGTGTCGGATCAAGTGCTGTAACTAGAAACATAGTGCATGCTTTCCCTGTAACACCAAAAAATGTGAATTAGCTCTTGGAAACCATAAAACATGATGAATTATACTTGATTCAATCATTAAACATGAATTACACGTACTTTATGGCGATCATACCATTTTATCATGAAATTCTTCAAAAAAATCCTTTAAAGTATGAAAAAGACATATGTACATGTGACAAAAGTGTATAATAACTGTCATGAAAGTGATCATATCTCGGGCCCAACAAGTTGTAAAAGGGAATGATAATGGGCATATAGTCGCTTTCTCCTTTTGTTGTAACAATTGGATTGATAACTCAACATTGTTATGAATGGTTTGATTAGGAGTAATTGGATCTGTATAGTCACAAAGATCCTTCTTTGATTTATGCCTTGGTCTGTTTGTTTCCTATAACATGGTATAAATTTAAGTGATGGTTGTTATTGTTGTGTGTTTAAATTTCCTGATCAAGATTATTCTGATTTGAATTGTGTCCTAGTTGTCTAATGTGTATAATTTATAGACATCGTGCATCATTTTTTTTCATTTCACCATCAGAGATTAGCATGGGGTTTTGGTAGTATGGTTTCATTGCAAATTTAATTCTTAAATTTATCAAAGGAATGGAATCGAGCAAGTTTAAAAGAGTCTGTTCAACTCAGGAAAGACCCGTGTCTATATTAGAAATTAATTTATGGGCATTGGTTAATGTTTTTATGTTGAGCAGAGTTGAAGTAGTATGATTGTGTGTTCATTGGATTTTGTTTTGAATACAAAAGGGAGGGAATTGAAGAGAAACAAAATCCTTTTAAACAAAATGGGTAAAGTCATGACGATTCTGAGTATGATTATTCTGTGTTAATTGAAATATTTTAATGAAATTTAATGTGGACAGTGAATAAGTTTTAACACATAGTAATGTTTTAATTGACCACAATAATTGTTTAATTCATGTTGGAATAGTTGTATTGAATACAAAACTATCTTTATGGATTAATTAATTGATTTTTTGAACAATATACGCTCTTTTCCCCTACCACTATTTCACTTTTCCCTCATTACAATTCCCCTCACCTTCTCATATTCAATATTCACTCCCTGTTCCTAAAATTTAATTATGGTTAACATGAGTTCTGTATTATGACATTTTAAGGATCACAGGGATGGATTACAATTATATATTCTTTTGGTTTACGTTACAGTTGATTGTTTGATGTCTGTGAGCAGTAATCATGATATTTTCTCCCTCATGTTAACATTTTTCACTCAATACAATCCCTCATATATCCCAAAACCCTTGTTCACCCCCTAGTCATTGACAACTACTAAACAATTTGTATGGATTGGATTGCATGAGTCTGATATGTTGTTGAGCCAAAATTTATTTCATTTTAAAATAACTGTCATGTATGGTTGTTAAAGAAACTATTTTCTAATCAATTATGCATAGAGGAATCAACTTTTTCAGCAGAGTTATCCATGGTAGGGGTAATCAAGGAAGAGGTAATTGGAAGAGGGTCCCTAGAAGGCCAATATTCTCTATAGACTTTGATGCAAACTTCCAAGAGTTAGGCCAGTTATTTCATTTAACTAGATTGGGAAAGGAGTGGTCCAACATAGGCATTAAAGGCCTCCCTTCCAAGCCCCATAGGTCCCTGGTATCCCAGTGACTCCTCATGTTTCACTGCAGCCTAAAGTCCCCAAAAATGATAGATGGAAAGATATTTTCCACTCAACAATCACCCAACATCATGATTGGCATAATGTGTCCTTACCTACTCCCCCACCTATTAATCAAATTTTCCAAGATGCCCCTATCCACTCACCATTTTAGTCTTCCCCTGCAAGAAAAAGGTTAAAAATCGAGGCCCACCATGCTCTTCACAAAGGAAAAGCCATTGCTGCCCCTTCCTCACCCTCAAATGACTCTGATAAATATCTATCCTCCCACATGCATTTGAGAGATGATTTATCTCATGTGATCAGTGAGATTAGGCCTAAAGGCTCCACACAGCCTAAGGCAAATTCAGAGAGATCAAAAGGTGACAAAAAAAACAAGGGAAGGACTTCGTCCCAAACTTGCATAGAGATCAAAATTTGAACCAATGATTTCACTGAATTCCTTCACTGGTTTTGTTTCTTGCCAAACCCTCAAATTAATTGGTTACATTAAGCATATGAAATTCATCATCCTAGTTGATAGTGGAAACATTCATAATTTTATTCATCTCCACATTGCCCGATAAACAAATTTTTATATACATGCAGTCAATAATTTTCAAATGATGATTGTCAATGGAGGTTCCATGAAATGTGGTGGACGTTGTGAAAATGTGCACCTCCAAATTGGTTGGATTGGTTGGTACCACCAAAAATATCATATGTTTTCTATTGACATTGGAAGTTGTGAAATTGTGCTCAGTGCATAATGGTTACACACTCTTGGCCCCATCCTTGTGTATTTTAAGGGATTAGACATGAAATTCCAACAAGAGGGACAATAGTATAATTTCCAAAGTGTCATAGAATGCTCCCCTGAGATCATTATCTCCCATCGAATGGAAAATGTCCTAAAAAAAGGTCATTCTAGTATTATTTCCCAACTCCATTACATTCAATCCATTGAGACACATTCTATGCATCTTGACCTCTAATCTATACTCTCCTGACATCAGTTTATTTTTACCACTCCCCATGGACTTCCCCCTTCCCTTGGAATCCATTATCATTCCATTCCTCTCATACCGGGAAGTATTCCTCCCAATGTTCTCCCTTATCATCATCCATTTTACCAGAAGAATGAAATTGAGAAAATTGCTCAAGAATTGCTTGAAGTGGGTGTTATCCATCCTAGTACCATCCCCTTTTATTCTCATGTGGTTATGGTACTCAAGAAAGAATTCACTTGATACATTCGTCCATATTTTCATTCCCTCAATAAACTCACAATCAAATACAAATTTTCCCTTCCTATCACTAATGACCTATTGGATGATTGAGTGGTGCTCGATACTTTCCCAAATTTGATTTCCATTATGGCTACCACCAGATACATACGAAAGAGTAAGATATTCCCAATAATACCTTTATAACTCATGAGGCTCAATATTAGTTCTTTTTCATGTCTTTTGGCCTATGTAATCCCCCAAACACTTTTCAAAGTCTCATGAATCATGTCTTCCATCCTTTCCTTCATCATTTTGTCTTAGTTTTCTTTGATTATATTTGCATCTATAGTAAAACTTGGCAAGCCCATATCTCCCATGTGGATCAAGTTCTATATCTATTATCTAAGCAATAAAAATTCTCAAACAATCTAAATGTGCTTTTGGCACCTCTAAAGTTTATTACCTGGGTCATATTGTAGGAAAATATGGTGTATGGGTGGATCCTAACAAAATTGAATCTATGCAATTTCTACCTTTCCCTAAAAATCTTAAATATTGTGTGGTTTATTATATTTAATGAGATATTATCGCAAGTTTGTTTGGGATTATAGAAAAATTGAATCTCCTTTAAAAAATAAAGATAGTTGGACTCTGAGAGTTGATCAATCCTTGAAATATGTTATGTGCACAACCCTTATCCAAGAACTACCCGACTTCACCAATACTTTTATATTGGAATTTGATGCGCGAGGGAAAGGAATTGGGGAAGTCCTCGTGCAATATGGTAGATCTTTGGATTTCACTATAAAACAACCATTAGAGTGACATTTGGGCAATCAAACTATGAAAAGGAATTTTTGGCTATTTTTCATGTAGTGGATATCTGGCATCCTTATATATTGCATCAACCCTTCCAAATTAAAACTAATCATCGTGACCTCAAGTATTTTACGGATAAAATAATTTCATCCCTGAAGAAATAAAAATGGGTGACCAAACTCTTGGGATATGACTATGAGATCATCTATAAGAAGGGAAAATAAAATTTGGTTGTTGATTCTCTTTCAAGGAAATATTAAGAAGAAAGGTCCCTATTTTCCCTCTAATTAATTGTAGTAGACTGGCTTCAATGCCTTTGCCAAGAATGGTTGCAAGACCCCACACATTATAGCTTGATCTAAAAATTGCAACAAGATCCTCAAGCTTCTTTAGGGTACTCTTTCCACAATTAAGAGCTTTGTTATAAAGGTATATTATATTTAAGAAAACATTTGAACCTTAAATCCATCGTGATTTATAAGTTTCATGATTCACTTGGAGCTGGGAATTTAGGGTTTAGAAAAACCTATGAATGGGTCAAACATTCATTTTTTGGGATAGTATGAAATATGACATATGCACCTTTGTGGTTAAATGTGATACTTGTCAATGAAATAAGTGAAAATAAATAAAAGATCCATGAACCCACCAACTTCTCTCAATTCCCCTACTCTTTGGAGGGATATTTCTATGGATTTCATTGTTTTCTTACCTAAATAGAGAAATAATTAAGTCATCATGGTGGTAGTATATGATATTTCCAAATATGCTCATTTATGTTCTCTTCAACACCCATTCACCACATCCACAATGGCTCAAATTTTTATATATAATATATTCAAACTACATGGCATGCCTCACTCTTTTTTCTCTAACTGAGATCCAACTATCACTAATAATTTTTCACCAGAAATTTTCAAGCTCCACAGAACCCAATTGCATCTCAGCACCGCCTATAATCCCCAGACTAATGGAAAAATGAAAGTCATCAACTATTGGATAGTTGGTTGTTGTTGATGTTATTGGATGGTTGGTTGTCATTTATGTCAACAGACAAAATTGGCTTTCATTGATGTCAATAGATGTGATGGGTTCATGTGAAAAAGTATACATGAATTCCTAGAGGTATGTTCATGAAGCCTAAAGTTGTTTGAGGAATAAGGACATGAAGGATAGTATAAATGCAGGAAAAACACTCATAGATGGATATTCCTTGTCATGTCATTTCCAACGGTAGGTGGTATTCCATGTAGTTCCTCATGGTTAGGGATATATTCCATCATTAATTTGGAATCCCAGAAAAAGTGTTGATAATACCATAATTGGTTGCAAGTCATTAATGAGGTAAATTTGTTGTAACAACAAATTTCAAGAAGCCCTAAAGTTAAGGAAAGAGATTACCTAAAAATGTATGAATACACCTCAAAGAATCTCTCATAATTGAATTCATGCACAATTTCATTAAATATCTATATAAGTAAGAAAGTTATTCTTATATAAGGTAAACAAGGATATCTAAGTAAAATTTCAAAGGGAAGATGAAGTGAAGAAGGGAGAAATTCCAAGGGAGGATGAAGTCTTGTGAAGATGTGTTCTAGGGTATGTTATTTAAAGGTCATCTTAACATTTTATCTATAACTATTTTTATAGAATTATTCATATACATAAAATTGGAGGTTGTTGAGAAGACATGTCAAGGTATTTGTGGTAAAAATTTCAGCTTACGGTTCGTTGTATTGTTGGATATAAACTATGTGATATATAGGGTTTTTGACTAGTCCTAAAACTAGTATTAAACAGGTGTTCTGGGTAAAATAGTCCTAACTTCTTCATAGAGGATCCAAATTATGTGAGAAAAATTTCAATGGAAATATAACAATATTTAGTATCTTTTGTGTGATTTTCATAATCAGAAATCAAATATTGAGTGTGTGGCATTATATACAAGTTCGCTCTCTACAATAGGATAAAATTCAGGACGGTTTGTTATTTTCTCTATAACTTATGTTCTAAGAAGTTTCAGAACCTACAATTTCAAGGAGATGGAAGAAAGATATCAGAGTATTTGTGGCTAAAATTGTATACCTTTAATCATTACAAGCATGGAGTTATTCTTGTTGAAAGTTAGGGTTTGTGACTAATCCCAAAAAAGTCCCATGAGACTGAGGAAAAGTTTGATGAATATGATAGTGTCTTGTTTTTGAAGTTGAGAAAGAGATACATGTATTCAATTTTGTGTATCGTGTCTGCTACAAGATTAGAGGTATGCTTTAAAGGCATTATTGAGGGTTATGTTTATGGTAAATTCTTAAGGAATGTCTTGATGATGATGGTACATGATATGGTACACCTTTGTGATGATATGATACATTGTTAGAAGTACATATTGGCTATATTGGTATCTGGTTTGGTATATGTCATGGTGATGTTATCACATGCTTGAGGCACATCTTATGGTACTTAGTTGAGGCACATCATTGATGATATCTTATTGGTAAAATCATGAAGATGGGTGTCTATTTTTCTTGTTTTATGAGAAAAAATACATATTTTCACAACTTCTTCAAATTTCGACATAAAAAAGTATTTTTTTTATTTATAATTTCACTTTATAGTCAAAACAAAACTTGTGAAGAATTTTATTAGCTTTCCAATGACTATTTTTCAATTTTTTTTATTAAGATTTGATATGTCAATTTGACAATTGTTTAACAGTATGTTCCTTAAACATGAAAGGAATGATAATGAGTTATTTTCCCCCCCAACAATGTGTCTATTATTAAAATTTTGTTTTTAACAAAAAAAATATAATGTGACAATCTACAGAGACTCTATTTTATTATGACTATAATTTTAAATCTAACGGATGAATATTATAATTTCTAGAATTTTTTGAAGTTGACCAAGCTGAAAACGTTGCATATTTTAAACACATGTTTCCCCCCCACCTTGTATATATCTTATTTTTCACTTAAAAGTAAAATCTAAAAATACCCTTTTGAAAAGAACAGTTTAAGGATTATGAATATATTTGTTTCTAAATTTTTAACTGTGTATTTTTAGAGATATAGATATTTCATTTCACTGAATCATAATGTCAGTTGAAAATATTATGCAGTGATTTTAAAAAATAAAAAATAAAATTAGATAAAAATAATAAAAATGAAAAAAATTTATAGGAATTGAAAGTAGATTCAATTTTGCAAATGTTGGTCTCATTTTTGAAACCAAATTTTGAATATTTGTAGGAGTCTGTAACATCCAAAGTTCGGGTAAGCTAGAGGGAATTCTCCTGTTCCTGCAAACAGTCTCATTCGTTATTTTTCAACCGAAAAAATCTTTTGGCCGAAAAGCATTTGTTTCGGCCGAAAAACGTAATTCTAATGGATTCCGTTAAAATTAAATGCTTTCCAATATTTTCGGCCGAAAGATGCTTGAGCGAATTATGTTGGCCAGAAAAAAAGAAAATACATGTCGTATCGTTTCATTTCGTGCCAAATCGTATAAATACGCTTTCGGATGAACACTTTTAACACAATTCATCTCTTGTTTCATGGTTTTCTAGAGCACCTAAACAAAGTTTCGAATCATAATTTTTTTTTTTGTTGAACAAGGTAATTGATGTTTGTTCAAGTTTTTATTGGAATAACAATTTATATATTGAAAGATAAATGTTAAGTATTTTTTCAAGGTGAAGCCTTTGTTGAACATAAAATTATTGATATTGTTTTTTAATAATTTTTGTGACAATGAAATTTTTATGAGACTATTCTGAAATATTGATTTTGTTAAATTTTTTTTACAGATAACTATACTCATGGGAAACAAAAGTTTTTGCAAGAAAAAATTTGATTGCACTCGAGATGAAACTCACCATAACGATCAAAGGAAAGAGCATTATTGGAGAAATAAACAAGAACTTGCAAATATTGAAGAACGAAACAATGATAATGTAAACAAAGATTTTCAACAAGAAGAAATCCAACCAAGTATGCATTCACATATTGTCTATATTAAAAGTATAGAATTCAAATTTAAAATATTTTTTAATATAATTGATTGTAATTATGATTTGATGTTTTTCAAAAAACATAAATAGATTTGTCTCATAACGTCGATGAAGACGTTGAAACCAAAATTGAAGCAAAGGATGAATCACCTATAGGTATGTAAATAAATATAGATAATACAATATGAACACTTGTATATAGTTTAGTGAATTTGTGTTCGACTTTTGTTTTTTAATATAAACTTTAAATTGAAATATGCAGGAGAATCTATCAACATAGATGATGAAAAATTATAAAATGTCGATACTGACAAATTTGGGAACAAAGAAGCTAAGAATTATATAAGATATCGAACTAAGAATATTTATAATACTTTTTTCAAAGATGAATCAGTAACACTACAAGATCAAATTTTACTCTGTCTAATAAATTCAAGAAATTTAAAAGAAGCTACATCATTATTGGGTATTCAAAAGTCGACAAAAGATACAAAGGTGAAACAAAATGTCTTTGACAATATAACTAGTGTATTAAAATCTTTTGGAAAATATCGAAAAAAAAGATGTCAGTGTTGCATGTAGAGTGATACAAACAATAGTTGTTTCATCTAGCAATATAAAAGATAGTTTAACATGACACATGGAAACAACGATGGGAACATCAAGAATTTTTTTTTACAAACATAGAAATTTTCGATTGCAAATAGATGAAAATGATGAACTGGATAGCCTAGAGTAGTTTGAGGGAAAGGCTCGAAGAGAACCCCTTTGGTAAAAAAAAAAGAGCTTGGTATCGTTGCTAAGAGAGGGGGTTGTTGAATCCAATGTATAGATTGTCATTGTAGTCAAGAGATGAAAAACTATAGAGAAGTAGTGTATGAATGTATGTAAAGTTCAATTGAATGAATATAACAGAGCAATATTGTCCCAAATGTGTGTTATTATTGTGTCTATTTGAATGAGTGAATGGTAGAATTTTAGGTTGTTTTCAATTCTTCGTTATTTCTTGTTCTTGTATCCATGAATGCATTTACATGGTTGAATATATGAGTCACTGTGAAGAGTGAACAAGTTTCAATTGTTTCTCTTATTTGAGCGAGTGCAAGGTGTGCATAGTGTCTACAAGGAGTGCGTGACCAAGTTTGTTTCGACTCGTAAGCTTAGAAGAGGCAACACAAAACTTATATATGCAAAGAGTTCATTGACGTCTGCAAGGAGTGCATGACGTAGTTTTTGAAATCGAAATCTTGAGGAGGAATAGTGTGGTTTTAGTCGTAGAAGAGAGAATTTGTTGGAGAGCAGTCACAAGGAGTGCATAATCATCCATAGAGGAGTAGAGTGTGGAAGCAAACTCGTTGCAATGTGTGCATAGGTCGAGAATTTGACTTACTGTTGAAGAGAGTGTTCAGAGGAACGAGAGAAAATCAAAGAAGTAATGCTCAGGAGGGAGAGAGACAAGAAATATTCAATGAGAAAGGTCCCTAAAATTTCCATCAAAGTCAACGTACAAGATTTGTTCTGGAAGGAGACGAACAATTCCAGATCGTCAGATCCAGGAGAATTACATGAGGTTGGTCGTAAGGTGTTTTGGCACTTTGTGGTTTGGTAAATATGCTAGGAATGGAAGTACAGAGTTGTGAAGTCTGAAGTCACGGTTTGATATTAGTCATTGATCATGAGGAGACCACACAACAACAGATTAAGGGATCCAGAAGTCGAAAGTTCGAAGGTTCATGGGTGAGAAACCTAGAGTTTTGCGTAGTCGCAAAACCCGAACCATACTAGGGCTAATGAATCTGAGGAGATGCATGGCATAATTTCGAATATTCGGAGAAGCGCACTTCAGAAGAAGTTGAAGGAAGAGCTCGGGATATCCCCGAAGTCTGAATCATAAAGGGATAGACCCACGGTCATAGCCGTGCTCACTTTGGAAAAAGGATCTTGTGCATGTATTATGGTTCTGGGTAACCACAGGGACCCAAAGAGTCACCCCAACTCAGTATTTTGAATGATCCAAGACCGGGAGGTCGAGAAACCCTTTGGAGGGAAGTGTAACATCCCGCTCTAGCGCACTGACAAAACTTATTCTTTGAGGACACTTGCTCGCAAGTGATCTGGATTTTTATGATGATGAACCACTTAACCTTGATGATGATGTGTCATGATTGATGACAGGATGTTTTATTATTGCTGTGTACAGGTGCTATTGA
>SNQJ01S0191222.1:0-18010 GCA_010110895.2 Picea sitchensis | reverse complement strand
TTATGTGTTTTTCCTACAAGTCAGAACTTTGGTGACCATGCACAACGAAACCCATAAAACCCAATGGTGCTCACCAGATTTGACTATTTTAACATCGTTTAAACCTTATTCAAATGGTTAATTTATTATATTAATATACTCATCATGTTTTACTATTTTAACATAGTTTAAACCTTATTCAAATGGTTAATTTGTTATGTTAATATACTCATCCTATTTTATTTTAGGATATAGTCATTAATATAATTTTATTAAGAATGAAATCTTAGCAAAGCGTTATGTAAAATTTGAGCTGAATCAAAATGTAATTAGGGTTAGTACTAAGTATGCGAAGTTACAAGTCCGACTCTGAAGAGGATTCCACTATCATCAAAAATTTTACTCATACTATCATCACAAATTCTACTGTGTAGAGTCTACTTTGATTTGATGGACACGTGAGTACAGCATTTTTTTTTGGAAGAAAAAGTGTTCTAAATGACAATCCACTTATATCTGAAGATCAAACACCACTATGAAAAGATGAAAAGCATGCATGCAATGGACAGCGGATAAAGATTCTCTGTAACGATGGATGTATTATGAACAAAAATCTCTGTAACGATGGATGTATTATGAACAAAAAATCCCAACGTATGAAGTCTCACTTGAAGATGAAGTCTGTGCACATTCCAGGAGTCTACTTTGTCTATATTTTTTAACAAAGCATACTAATGCCGGACAGATATGAAAGTACTGGGCAGTTTTCAACAATGTACTTAACACTAAAAGATCATATCACAGATTTCATATGCACCGACTCTGGACAGTTTGCAACAATTGACTGAACACTTAAAGATCATATCACAGATTTCATATGCACCTACTTTGGGCAGTTTTTAACAATTGACTGAATACTTAAAGATCATATCACAGATTTCATATGCACCTACTTTGGAATGTTCTAGGCATCTAAACAAAATTGAACCATTTAGATCCACCTCAGGGGTAGTTAAATGGCGATTCAAATTAAGATTGAAAGCTGGGGAAAGTCAAAGTAGTAGAAGGGCTCTCTATAACTCTAGAAAATGCAACATACAATTACCAAAAGCAAATCGGACAGCTTGTGGACAATTCAAACATGGGCACATTTTTAACTGAAAGTACCAAAAGCAAAGGGGACAGATATGAAAGTACTGGGAAGTTTTCAACAATTGACTGGACGCTTAAAATCATGTCACAGATTTCATATGAACCTAGCCATTTGAACGTTCTCACATGCATCTCCTTTGGGAAGTTTTCAACTATTGGCTGAACACTTAAAATCATATCACAGATTTCATATGCACCTACTTTGGAGCGTTCTCATATGCACCTACTTTGGAATGTTCTAGGCAGCTAAACAAAATTGAACCATTTAGGTCCACCTCCGGGGTGGTTAAATGACGATTCAAATTAAGATTGAACTCTAGGGAAAGGCAAAGTAGTGGAAGGGATCTCTATAGCTCTTATGTTGCTGTTATTCCTTATTATAGCTCTTATGTTGCTGTGATTCCTTATTTTAAAGTTTATGTTTATGTTCAGTTTTTGTGAGTCCTTTGATTTAGTTTTAGATAATTCAAGTTCATTGATTCGTCTATGAAATGTTAGAGATTCTTTATAAACAGAAATCATAGAACATAATTAGGAACTTAACAGTAATAAGTAGTTAAGTTTCAAACATATTTTGAATTTATTATTGAGCATACTTATTTCTTGGAGCAATGAGAGGTTGTTGGATCCCACTGGAGTTTTATTGAGTTTCTTGAGTACGTGTTCTTTACTTTCTCAATATCTTTTGACTAAAGGTTTGTGGTTTTAGTTTAGTCATAACCCTTACTTCAAGGATTTCAGCTAATAGCATCATGTTCAATTGAATATCTGTTGTCTTTCAAGTAAGAATTGGTATCATTGTGAATTGCATTTATTGATAATTAGATTGTCTTAGCTCAGCTTATTTGTTCATCAAAATTGTGGTATCATTGTGAATTACTTTTATTGATAATTAGATTGTCTTATTTGTTCATCAAAATTGTTGTATTATTTTAGGCTTTCTATGTTGATCCTAAAGTCAGTTTGACGAATTAGTTTCACATGCTTTTCTTGAGTACCTTACTATTCAGCATTCTATTGTATAATATGAATTACAATCTACAGTTTAGAGACTAAATGTATTACTTTTTTCATTCCAAATTGTTAGGTTCCTTGTAGCTTAGGAATCCCATGGTAGGATTTATGATTTCCTTCATTATTGTTACCCAGCATAAGCAAAACATAGCATAAAATAGAGCATAAACAAACAAGATCAAACAAGCATTATATCAAGCATAATAATCCCACAATTGACACAATGATTTATGTGGAAACTCAATGAGGAAAAAAACCACTGACAATGATAGTCGGAATTACAATAGCCAATGACAGGCATACAATCATCCTCTCCTCACACACACCCTCTGCTCTCTACACAACTTGCTCTCACACTCTTCCCACATTGCACTCTTCCCTCTATGTGTATGCTCATATATATAGCATCTATCACTCAGTTACACAAACACATCATGAATAGATAACATACTTACATGAAAAATTCATAAATAGATTGCATGCATGCATGTGCATGTGCATGTGACAGTATGAGGAATTCTTTGATATGTTTACAACAATTATATTTTTCATAAACATTTTCATTATATTTTTCATATACATTTACAGTAAAATTGGTAGGATTTATGATCTCCTTCATTATTTTTTCATATACATTTTCATTTCGTATACATTTACACATTTATAGTATAGTTTGTAGTTTTGCAGGGCTATCCAGATCCAGACTACTTCTTGACTCGCTCTCTGAATAATAAGAGTGATTCATATAGTTTTGGTGTGGGACATGATGGAACCCGTTTCAAATGGAAAGAACATTGTGAGAGAGAGGTACATGTTGTAATCAATATGATTTTCATCCAATTTTCCTTTTCCAACCTGAACCCAATGATTCGGAGCTCCAACTATGCATGCACACCCATTCAATTTTCCTTTTCCAACCCGAACCCAATGGTTCGGAGCTCCAACTATGCATGCACACCCATTACCTCTCATAGACTCGAGAATTGGCCAATGGGATAGATATCGAGCTCTCATAAAGCTCAAATTAGAGTTAGCAACGAGGATTTCGGAGGAGAATAGAATTGACCCTTTCTTATGAACCTTTTTAATTTCGTTGTGTTAACCAGTAGCTGGAGTTGGTGCCGAGTCCCATTAAGTATGGTGAAGGAAGTAATTAGAAAGTCTATTGAACAACCAACCAACGAAATAATTAACCATGATCTAAATTTTAATAGCGGAACAAATATTCAAACACCTGCGAAGTGCACACAATCGAACCAAACCAAGAACAATATTCAAACCCTCTTCAAATTCATGTAGAGAAAGAATTCAAAATTAAGAATAGCTTGGTTAGGCAAGTTATCCCAACAAAGGTCTGTGTCTTTCTTCCTATCTGTAGTGTCCCCAAGGCCGAGCCCTGATGTAAACTATGATCTGAAAGAGATTGTAAATATGTGTTATAGGCTGGTGAGTCAAGTTTTGTATAAGCCAGTAGGCTTATGTGTTTGATTAGGCCAGAGAGCCTAAGGGTTGAAGGCCAAGGGTCTGGATTTTGTATCTGTATGTATGCAGCACATCAATAAAAATATAAACACCGCCAGGTGCAGACCGACCACGATGAATGAGTGATGGGGGACTGAGCATCCACAGAATGGGCAAGGGATTAGGGGCTGAAAGGTGGGAAAAGGGGTTGAGTGCTAAGCCTAGGGGCTTAAGCCTGGGAAATAATATTTTAATATTATTTTAAAAAGAGACATGTGCATTTCTGTTTATCCTAAGTCCCTGACAAGGGAGGGAACGTGCAATATAAACAAACGCCAAAAGTAATTTACCCACGAAGCGGAACATCGAGTGATGTAAATCGGCATCCAACGCGCGGATTAGTCGAAAGGTGGGAAAAGGGGTTGAGTAAGGTTCCAGGGGCTTAAGCCGGGAACAATATTTTAATATTATTTTAAAAGAGATATGCATTTCGCTTATCCCCTAAGTCCCCTCGAATAAGGGAGGGAACGGATGCATCAGGTATCGCGATAGCCCCGTGGTGACAAGTGTCAACCCTGACAAATGCGAATAAAGAGACCTAACTACGCGGAGGGGGCTCTCATCCATTGGAACCAACCTCCGAAAGTGTAGAACCGCAGACGTAATTCTCCGGCCAGACATCTCGTTCATCTCTCTAAAGCCGGAAAAGCCTGTGGTTTCCAGTTCCGCAAAATTACGCAATTTTGGTTCCGGTGAGTCGGTGAAGATTAAACCAGCCCTGAAAAGCCAGCTTCACTTTACCCGTCAAAACCGTGGAAGCCCGGTGGTAATTCTTGGCGTGGATTGTTGTCACGCTTCCGCAATCCAACACCGCGGAGACCTTCCGCTACTTATCAGGAGCTTTGTGAGAAGTCGACCAGACTCCCTCGACATCCGTGGCGGGTCACGCAAAGGTCGGGTCTACACGTATCATACCGCCAGTAAGTCCGTGGCCGAGCTTGTGTATGACCTCTCTCCGTGAAGGAGGTGGTGGATGTTGGAAGAGGCAAATTGTCACCGGCAAGCAACTCTTTCCTGTGGAAGAGTTTGTTAAAGCCGCTTCAGAGAGGCCCAAGACTAGCTATGGCCTGAGGACTCTAATCCAAACCAAGCAATACCAAGACCTGTGGGGAGGTTAGCACCGGCTGGATCCGGTGTGAAGGTGCATACTCCCTGCCACAGTAATGTGTAGAATGAGTGGTCCGTAGTATTGGGCATATAAGATGGCATCTTGGAAGAAACCTTCCGTGATATTCCAGATCGGCCTTCCCCGTGAATCCTCAAATTTCAGCCTAGGTTCCTTGCCTTGGGGGTGGAGCTCCTATCTCAACTTGGGGTGACTCATCGTTGAGTCATGAACAATGTGGTCTAAGGTCGGGAGGTTCGTGGAAGGCCCGTGACTTGGTCATATTTCCTACAAATTGGCAAAAGATAAGTATCGAAATTATGCTTTAACTTTGTTTTTGTTTATGTATCATGTTTTCCATTGCAATGAAGTGTTGTTGAATGCTAAGGAATGTTTAATTATAGCAGTAAAGATATGCTTTACTCTGTAATTTACATGTGTTTAATGATTAAATGCATATGCTTATAATGTCTGCATTTTAATTATGTAAAATTCCCATGTATAGAATGGAAACTGAGAAGTTTGGAAACCTCAGTAGTGAAAAAAGGTACACTATAATTATCTTCCAACTCTATATGCTTTCAATAACTATGTGGATTTGTCATCGATTAGAAAGATCGTATTTCTATTCCGGTTGTAGATATTGAGAAAAGGCAATATCATAGGCTCAAGGAAATAATCGTAAAACCAACAACCTTCTACAAAAAAACAGAGAGACTAATCTAATTGATCTTCTTGCTTGATTACAATGAAGAGCTCCTATATTTATAATAGGATGAGAGGAGACAACATTGATGAAGGTAGATGGATAACTCACTCAAAGTAATAAGACAAGGAGATGGATGAGCAATTTACCTAATTCTAGGATAAGTCAAAGAAGCATTACGGTGGTTAGTCCATAAACATCCAAGAAGGGATGACATGTCCTACTCTATCCTAAGTAAACTTTATATTATCAACACCCCCTATAAGTGCAAGAAATTTAGGAAGTAAAAAACAAAATATGAGTCCTGCTACTAGGTCATACTTAAGGTACTCCAATACAAACTCCTCATAAGTGGAGAAAAGGAGAAAACTCATAGGAAAAAACTCCTCCCAAAGAGAGAGTAGAAAACAACACACAAAAATGAAGGAAGGATGTCTTAAGATAATCCCCTAGAGACAACTTCTTTCATGCCAAGCATCAATCGTAGCTATACAAAGCGAGGTGATGCCAAAGTTTTAGTGAAGATGTCAATAAGTCAAGGCCAAGAGGGAAAATATCTATGGTGTTGAGAAAACCATCCCTGACGCTGAGTTGGAATGAAGCGCATGGATCCCAAATGTAGTTTGGTCCGCTGATGTTCCACCTGGCCATGAAATATGTATGGAACTTCGATTATCACACCAAAGAGTGGTGGGATGATCTCGAATTAAATCCACAGCTTTCGGCTAAAGAGCCTTTGACTCGGAGAAAAGAATCACAAGACGATATCACTAACTTTCCTCATGTAAAGACAGCCAATTGCAAAATTTGCTTTTTGGCAAGAATTCATGTAATAGGTGACAAGACAATAGACAAAAGCACATGGAATTTCATCATCAACCTAACTAGCCCAATCGTGAGCTCTGAATCCTACAAGTCGGAAGGACTAAAAGAGTACCGAATAACACAAAATTGCGTAGTACCTCTAATGTACTTAATGCGCTTTGTTGTTTTCCAAGGACTCTATGAGGATTCTGAGAGAATCCAGAGACAAGTCCTACTTTCAAGCAAAAAGATATGTCGTGATCGCAGTATGAGTCGCATATAAATAAACTCCCAATCATGTTTGTTACAATGGAAGGATTTAACATGGGTGAGTGGAGTGACTGTAGAAAGTGGACTTTCACCGGAAATGGAGGCAGGAGGGAGGGTTTACAATCAATTCATGCCAAAAGCATCATAAATCCATGCATACCGGGCTAAAAATGATTCCTTCATAAGACTAAAGAACCTTGAGACCAAAAAAATAATGCAGTTCAAGATTTGCTATATCAAAGGTCCTATAAATTTGGTGAATACTTCAAATCATAGATGAAGAACTCCCTATGAGAATTAAATCATCCACATACATAACCACAAATCAAGAGATCAAGTATTCCGCTTCTGAGTGTAAACTATAGGATTAGAATGACAGCGATCAAACCCAAAAGAAATCATAAAGTTATCCATCTTCTCATACCAAGTTTGAGGATATTGTTTGAGACCATAAAGAGAGCATCAAAGCCTACAAACAAGAGAATAATCCTACACAAAACCAGGGATTCTTCCATGCAGATTTCATCCAATCACCATGCAGAAAAGTTCTCTTTACATCCATTTCCAGTAGATCCCAATTATCCCTGGAAGCTACCATGACATGATAAGGCTGCATAAAAATCCATCTGGAAATAAAGGTCCGTGAGTAATAAATCCTTCAACTTGCAAAAACTTCATTGCCACAAGACGCGCTCTTATGCTTGTCAATATAATACCATCCATATTTGGTCTTATAGATCCATTTACAATGAACTAGCTTTCATCCCTTTAGAAGAGAGACGAGATCCCATGATTCTTCTTTCATTAATGAAGAATACTCCATATCATGGCAACATCCCTACCCAAGTACAACAATGTCAAAAATAGTTGTGGGATCATTTGAGATAGTATGAATCAAGAAGGAGACACTCCATCAAGCCTGGTGGATTGAACAGGGAAGAGGTTGAGGTCGAATAGATGAAATCATTTCAATTATACCATACCCTGTCAGCCTCTTTCTCTCATTTAAAGCCCTCCTAAGCACGCAGCTCTGACCGGGTTGTTCATGTTCTTGGATCAATGGTTCTCGCTCAAGATGCTCATGCTCATTAAGGTGTGGTAGATTTTCTATCCGGGTTGATGCTGATGTTGGAACTTCAAAAGGGTCATTTATCATCCCCTAAAGAAAATTTTATTAACATATTCAATGTCTTACTGTCTACATGCTGACACCAGATGGAGAAGGATTTGATGTAAGAATCGCTCATCAAAACATACAACTCATATCAAAATACTTCTTTAGTAATAGGTTAAAATAACCTATATGCTTTTATGTCCTCACACAACCAACAAATATCAATGGTTGGATTCTGATTTCTTCCATAGCTTAGTTTCATCCTGTATTAAGGCTCCATACTGCCTTCACTACCTTCCAAATACTCTAAACTCGTGACACTGCAATGTCCATATTTTGACCTTAGGTAGTTGTAATTATCTGTTGCGAACTAATCTGATAATTCAAAAATTTAGTGATTTGTTTGGAGTCAGTTAGACTTCGTTAGACATTGAGATGTGTATCTCTAGGCTTATTTGTATGTTACATGATATATGCTCACGAAAAATATAGTTATTTGATTTATTAAACATGAAAATTAAAATGGACAAGTTCTATGACATGGCTACCAATTCAAGTTATATGGAATGGCAATAGATGCAATGCATGATGTAAATAGGAAAACATTTTTTAATTGGGCTTAATGCAAATTATGGATTCTTATATAAATTTGTGATGTATCCTCATCAATATGTGTTATTGGCGAACTAAACCTGGCTGTGGATGATGAGCTGGGTGTGGATGAGCCAAAGCTCCGACTATAGTATTGAGGTAACTGGGATGCCTGAGACATCAAGAAGATATTGTGTGCTATGAGTTGTACTTACTATCTAATTTATGATTCAAATATTACTATGATATATTGTAAGTGTGGTTTTGACAAGATGCACTCACTCTACTCCAGAGTGGATGTTTGAATATCGCGACTCTCAAGAATAGTAGCTGCACAAAGATGGCCTCGATATGAGGGTGTCGAATTTTAGTTCATGGAGGAGGGGTGGATAGGCCTCCCACCGCTGTATCCCTCCTAAACCTAGAGTCGGGAGGGTTTCTGCAAAGTCACGCCCCCTAGGACGCAGGATGACAGGACTCCGCTACTGGTCTGCTGGGGAAGCTTGGTCGAGACAAAGACACTTCCGCTACTTCGTCTCTATCCGAGTTAGGAATAACATGCTTGGACGCCTCCACCTTAGTCCAACATAGGAAAAGGATAATTTGAAAAGATGGAAGTAGTTGTAATGAAGGATGTTTGATGTTAGATGAGAATGATTGGGGATTAGAGATGCCACTATTTTTACTCACTTTGACCACCATGTTTGGGTAAAACCTCTTTGATTTCCTATTGATATTTTAAGTGTGATAAGTAGTTATTGATAAATTATTGTAATTTAGTTCGTTAAGATCATTAAATGATGCATTTACTTGATCCGTTGTCCTACATGTCTCGGGTGATCATATAGGAACTTATGCACTAGAGGCAATGATTCTTTATCATTAGTACATGCATAAGATATGTGTCCTCTAGCTACGCACACATATCCTACCCATGTATACTAGTATAAGTAATTAGGTATTAATTATTAAAATAAATTATTAACTATTTAATGCTGAATGCTCTATTTCTGAATATGTAAATGAGCATTGCATTTTCAAGCAATATATCTAGAAGAATTAAATACCTTATTGGCTTTGATAGATGGTGGGTGGGATGAATTAAATGAGTATGGTGGAGTGTTATGTACATTTTGAGAAAAATATCAAAATAACATTTATTATCTAGCATGAGAATAATGACTTCTTATTTTATTTATTGTTGTTTTAACAAAGTCATTTATATTTAGTTTTATGAATATTTTCCAAAATATCTTATAGATGAGGAAGCATGATGGATAGTAAATGAGGGAGGGCTGGGATGAGGATTGGGGAAGGGAAAATTGATAAATAGGAGGAAGAGGTAGAGAGGGGGAGGATGAGAGGCTGGAGCATGATGAGAGGTTGCAAAATCTCTTGGAAGAGATGATTCTTGCATAGTTTTATTTGAGCATTTGTGCTTTGTCGTTTCGAGTCATCAAGACGAGGGCCGCGAAACCAAAGGTTTCGGAGCTAGGAAGTCGGGCGAATTCTAAAGCCATAGCTGAGTGTGATTCCGCTTTGTTCTTTACTCCTCAAGTGCTTTTGAAAAGAATTGTTCTGAATCGCCTATGACTACATTACAACCGAAGGAGCTTCCTACAAACCATGAGGAGGTATTTTCAAACATGTATTTTGTTATTGATTATTTTGGGTATAATTATGTTTTAAGTTCTTAAAACATAAAGTTAGCCTACTACTTATCATGCATCATGTTATTAGATTTCTATGAAGATGGAATGAAATGTAAATAAAAATCAATGAAAATAATGTGCCAAATTTGTTATTGTTATTGTGTATGTAAAAATGAAAGATTAATTGTT
Source organism: Picea sitchensis (assembly GCA_010110895.2). Lineage (NCBI taxonomy): Eukaryota > Viridiplantae > Streptophyta > Pinopsida > Pinales > Pinaceae > Picea > Picea sitchensis. Next base: position 7,913 of record SNQJ01S0191222.1, on the reverse strand, counting down.
TAGCATCTTGGTAGGATGTCATATGTAGGTCGTATTCTGTTTCAAATCCAAAACCTCGGGCTTGACCACCTACGCTAGGATTTCGTCTTTGAGCTACCATTCTCTAAGTAACTCAGTTCTCATAATCATATTTCTTTAACTCCCCTTTCTACAAGCTTGTCGATGTCTAACAACAATCTATTTTCTTATGCATTCCAATTTGGGTTGTTAAAATCGAAAGCAATTTCATAAATAGCCTTATTGTGATTAGTGTATTGCTCTGATAAAAAAACTTTTGTAACTTTTGTTCACGGGTGTTCAAAATGTTCCAGCAAGTGAAATAGTGTTCAAGAAAAATAGAAGTACTAATTGGATGTTGGCAAACCAGAAAACAAGGGTAGATAAGAACTAAATGGAGACAAGACTAAAATAGAACACCATAAAAAATAATACTTCTATGGAGAATTACATAGAAGAAGATCATTTTCATAGAGGTTAAATCAAGCAGATTCTGACCAATCCTGTAGCACTCATGTTATCAATGTTTCCCTTCTACTTTCTTCACCTACATTTCATATATCAAATATATAAGTACCTAGAGAGAACGAGAAAGAGGTAAAATTCGTAACCAAGGAGTAATCAATCAGTAAAGAGAAATTCCCAAACGTACTTGAATTGTTATGAATGATCTCAGCCTTCTTGAACATAATTTCTCGGCCCTGCCTTTCCTTGTAGCCAAGGCTCAAGGCTCTCTACAAGACAACTCGGTTCCTTTCCTCACGGCTAGGGATACCCTTTGTACATTATCTCCACCATGCTTTGAAACCGTTACAAGCTCCTATGGCTATGCATCGAGAATGCCTGTAGTTCTTGATCACTAGCCCATAAAACTTATGGGTTCGTGCAGAGCTATTGTCCGAATATGCCCCAGAATTAGAACTCTTCCTTCCAATCTTTGGTGCTGGAATCTACAACAATCGTTAAAAATATTATTAGACTATAAAGATACAACTATGAAACCAAAAGGGATTTCGAGTCAATGAATGAATTCATCTCAGAGCATTGTAAATTGCACAACCTTTCGAAGCAGGGGGGGATTTGAAATAGAAGACTATACATATTGAGAAGAAACGGGTGTAATTAAGAAAAAAAAAGATGTTATATTGAGAAAACCACATTTTCAAAAACAACCAGCAGATTAGTAAATTTTAAGTGCTCCTTCCCATTACTCTTCACCTTTTCGACTCAATTTTGGTGGTACTCCTTCCTGATAGAAGGTAGGCATATGTGTGGATTGAAATTAAGGCTCTTACGCAATTTCTTGATTTCAAATTGGCCCATTTCTTTCCCCGGCCTTTGCTTCTGAATTCTGATTCCATCTCTTTAGCTTCCTTTGGTATCTATCTTTTTCTTCCAATTTCATATATATGTAGAATTCGTTTCTCTTCTCTGCTCTTTCATCACTTTTAAAGTCGTGTATGCTCTGGTGTGTTATCCCTAATCCTTCCTTAACACCTAAATCACTACATATGCCAATGTCTAACTCCACAATTCAACAAATAAACCAACACAATCCCAACGCCAAGAGACAAGCCTGATTCCTTTCCACATGTCCTACCTAAGGAATCCGTGACAAAAAGCAAATGGTTGAATAGCTACCTAGGGCCTTCCTTATGGGCTGGAGGGTCGGCCCTCTGATCACAGGATCAACAACTCCAGGCTCATGAAACGAAGTTCAGATCCGGATTTGTAATGTTCAGAGTGCCTCGGCCACGCATTTTATGTGCCTCAAAGAGGCTGAGCAAAATCTCTCAAGATCTGCGACACCATATGGTCTTGCGGTGACCGGGATAATAATATCCTAGGGTTTTCAATTGGGTAACACCTACTCCTTTGCAATGTAGCCTAAGCTTTTCCCAAGTCTTTCTATCTAAATTGATGATACAGATCAATTCCATCGTAACGCCTTGTACATAATCGCCTTCCATCCGGAAATCGCCAGCTTTTGGTGCCGGTATTGAACATCGACAACAAGTATCGATCAATGTTTTGCCTTCCTCAGACAAAACCTCCCATCTTCGCGCCATTTTCGTGATCTTCTATTTCCTTCATTAATTTCACGGTTAGTCTCATATCATAGACCTCAAGTAGTTGGAAGTGTGTATGTATCGCCCTAGTCTTGGTAGGTACTGCGGGGAATGAATCCCCATTTTTCCCAATTACAAATCTCTTCAACAACCTCTTACTCATGTATTTGTCATCAAGAATTACCAACACCATCATGGTGAGTAGCCAAGTAACCAACACAATAAGGACATAAGAAGAAGATGGTATTGTTTGTTAGGCCAGGTCTTACTCATCTTCAACGTAGAAACACTACAGTCATTGCTCTTTCTAAACTACCCAATTTCAACAACAACGATCACAATGCTCCCAACGAGGTGAGATTGTTGTGTGAGAAGAGTCGATCGAATGACGTCCTGCACAGTATTAAGAATCAATCTTTGGACTCCTCCTCGCTTTATCGAGTCTTTTGCAGGGTTGCATCAAAATCTGCTTATCAGAGTCTTTTGCAGGGTTGCATCAAAAGAGGGGCTTTTTCCAACAGTTCCAAGTCATAGCCATTGCCAAATATTCACTAGTGTGACACCAAAACGATAACGACGTTATTAAAATCGATTTGAAACCTGTTGATATATTCAGTGGAAAACAAAATTTTATCAACTCTTTAGAAAAGATGTCATTTATATCCAATCGTATATCTGTCTGTCATAAGTCTACCTAATCTTTTGTTAACTACAAATCACGGGACAATGTCGGCCAAACTAATATTCACGAGAATTCCTCAAAGTGTAGGATGGTATTCCAATAAGAGCAGTTGCTAGATGGTATCCATAATGTTTAGCATCCATAACATATCTTTCATCTTCACAAACACACTATATCTAGTAGAATATATGATAGCTGACGTGGGATTTCATCCAATAGACTTATGAGATGATTTACAGCCTCATCAAACCACCACTCCTCATGCATTGATAAGGGTCTACTAAAGTCAAGATTATTCAATGATATTTGAGAGGCCATCTTGATATCCTCATGCTAGAAAGATCATCGATTGGAGGGCGGTCGATTTTGTCAAAGCTAGCCTCTGTCCTCCTGTACCATTTAATGAAGTTACAAGTAATCCATTGCAATTGTTGACACCTTCACTTTATCATGTGCAGGACAAGGAAGATATGTATAAAATATTTCTTACCGAGAGCTTAATAAATGCTACCAAACTTTATTTTTTAACTTCACTGATAACGCTAATTTTCTTCTTCTCGTTGATTAACTTTAGTGACACGCCAATTTTCTTTTATAGTATTTAATCGTGAACAATGTAGTTAAAAAAAAAAAAACTAAACTTCATTTGTCATTAACTTTATTTCACACCCATCCAACCATTTATTTAAACACCCCACGTAGGCGATGATTTAAACATACCATTTAGAGTCGCTCCTTCGCAGCCTCTGCGTTTACTTACTCCTTTGTTGTCCTCGGGAATCGCTGGTCTAATCAGATTTCCTCTTAACTGAGCGAGCTAGATTTCTGGCCTTTGTTTTCATTTGCTGAGATAGAGAGGTGTCTCGACCGCTCCATATCCAAAGCTGCCTGAATTACCAAAGTATGTTCTACAGTACTTTTGAACTTATCTAGGTTATAATATATTAATTGTACCCTATATAATATATTAATTAAACCATAATTATTATAATGAGTTTATAAATAAAGTTCTAGATTATAATGAGTTTATAATGATTTTAGATATTGACCAAGGGAAAGCAAGTTTGCTGAATATCTTGCAATTTACTTAATGCATACAATGTCACTCTCAGTCTTGGTTGCTGTGAAATGGTTACTGTTGAATCATATCAAGTATGAATTCAAAATTTTGAAATGAGAAATCATCTAGGTTATACCATTTAATAAATTATTCAATGAGCATGCTTCAAGCTCGAGGATTTTTTTTATATATTACAATTTGTAAAAACAAAGCTTCATGAATCAAATTGCATCGACCTGCGTAGAAAAGACCATATTGTATTAATTTTCAAAGTTTTCAAAGGTATATTACAATTTGCAAAACAAATCTTCTAGAATCAAATTGTATCGACTTGAATAGCGATGACGATAATGTATTGATTTTCAAAGTTTCTAACTAGTTCACTGCACCAAATATCAAAGTGCGTGTATGTTAATGGAATTCACTGCACCAAATTAATGGAATTTGATGCTTGTGTATGATGGCCGGAAATCACAGTTGGGATGAGGATGGATGGTTCATAAACTTTTTTTTTTCAATGCTCTTTATGTGACGAATCTTTTATGTCTCTCTAAAATTTTGGATCAAGAGATTTATATATGCAAATTTCCTCAGATAGATCACAAAATGAAAATAACGCTACATCCTTGAAAATTCTATTACATTTATAAGTGAAAATTGATTACATCTCCCCAACCATAGTAGTCCATGCAATCCATCGATCTGATTCCCAATTTTTCAGCAAGCTTAGTATAAAAGAGACCTAAATATATGTGCAACACACCTAAAAAAACACGCTTATTAATGAAATTCAGTATTCTATATGTGTCTGGTTCCTTTCTATGTCATATTGATAGTAACAATGTTTAATCTAAACAATGGGTTAATACACATGGAATATGAAATATCCCTTTACTACACATCTAATGTGAAACCTTAGCATTGCAATTTCTATATGCACATCATATAAGCTATAAGTGCATTCATATTAAGGTTTAGATTGGTCTGAGAATATTATTTCTCAAATTCAGTTAGATGGGAATTATCAGCCCTTGAATGTTTAGATGGGCATTCACCTATAGACCTTGTGAGATTATCTCTCGGGGATCGCAGAAGATGGAATGATCAATTGAGGAAGCTAGTCCGTGGGCACAGAACTGGACCAACCAATATGACAGTTGCACTATATCATTGTTAGTGGATGTGAATTTGAGGTAGTGTAGGTTGATCATCTAAACGTGGGTTTAATCCATGTCAATCATCTAAAAGTGGCAATATATGGTGGCATAATAATTTCTTAATATGATTAGGTAAATGTGAAAAGTAACAAAAGCTAATGGATGCATTCATAAATGCAAGGAAGCAGAAATACAAATCTGATTCATTGATTTTAGAGGACGACTAAGAATATACAAGCATCTTCAATTGCTAAGCTACAGTAAAATATTAATGTCAAAAGATTAATTAATAGTAAAATATGTTAATGGAATAAATCAATCAGATTAATAAAAGAAAAAATATCATATATATTTAAACTATAAATATGACGCATGGAATTGGGTAGTTGGTTATCTACCTTGTTATGGAAATAATATGGCATCAAAAGTATAAGCCCATCCCATTGAAATAAGGAAACCCACTTTATCCCCAATTAATGTTCTTAACTAAGAAATAAGATGGAAAATTGACATTCAACCTAAGTCACCATAAGAGTGGGTACCATGAGGAATTTTAATGCATTCAAAGCATTACCAATGTACATGGCATTGTGAGCAACATGATGATTGTAAGCATAGAATTATGTAACGATTTTAAGATAGAGTGTGGAATCTATTTATTAGAGTATGGAATAGAGAACTCAAAATGAAAATATAGTTAAAGTCGAACTTACATGTTTTAAGGTTAGCATGATTGTATTGAAACAAATCTTGCAACCTATAAAATAAACATGATGTGGGAAATACTATGTAAATTATGACTTACGATTCATCCTCTAATTTGTTAGTAAGCGAAGGGAATTTAGTAAACTTGAGTTCGAATGGATACATAGTCATAAACTTGGTTTGTATTGATAACAAGGGAGAATGTAACCTTAGTAATGCTAAGAGGGAAAGACACATCAGTGTTATAAGAAAGATATTGACCACTTACAATTTAGTAAGATGAGTGATAAGTACCTTAGCTAATGCTATTTAACTAAGAAAAAAATGAAATGAAAGAATGCTTAAAAAAAAAGGTATTCCCTCATTGTAAGGGTGTCACTTTGCCCATAACTTATTTATAGTAGAGATCGCAATGGAGCGTCATGGTTTATTATGCACAAGTTCCTTGAAAGAGAAGTGAGTTTTCTAGATGGTAGCTCACATATTGAAATGGTATCTCTTTTGTGATGTCATAATGTTCAATTGAAGGGAAATTAGCTTTACTTAAAGGAAACCAATTTATAAGTTTTAATAATAATGATAAGAATGGTCAACTCCACAACTAAAAAATTTTCATGGTAAGATGAGGAACTTGATGAGTGATAGTAATGTGACCAGAAAAGGATAGAAGCCAAAATTGGTTGGTAGCATATGTGTATAAAGGATATAAAGTTGGGACACATGAAGAGCAATTGCAAGAGAAGAAAGCCTTAAAGGCAAGTAGTGATAGAATGTAGAATGGACCCTGGTTGGAAACTTGATCTTAGTTAATGATGCACCTTAGGCAGACATGTAGGTAGACATGGTACTTGCACATCTAGGCATGCTTGTAATAGTGAATTATTGATAGAAAGCACGCTTGTTTTGTTTCTTTTGACTATGATGAAAAGGATCCTATACTTAAATATGTAAATTTGATCAAATATAATTGTTACTAATTTTGAGAGGAAGGAGATTGAGGGAAAATGATTTGCCATGAAGTGGACAATACTGGTATGACAATCATTTAGCTTACACATCCTAGTCAATGTTCCTAAGCATTGGAAACATTTGTGATGACATATTTATTGTGTCACTCAAGTAAGAGAGAGAGTAAAGTCAATGATGATTGGTTCTAACTATTTAGACATTACAGGGGGGAATTATATGCTTGGTCTAATGAAATTATAATTGAATTTGAATATAAGGTTCACTTAAATAAAGAAATTAAAAAATGAGGATAAGATTCTAATCTTGGCCAAAACTAGTATATTGGTACTTCTTTAACATGTAAAACTTAGGAAGAATAAATCTATATGTGAAGTGTGTCTTTCTTTAATTTAATTATGAGTGGTAATAAAAGAGAGTTAGGATAAAGTAAGGTGCCTACTAAATAGGAGTAATCTTAGTCAATATATTAAAAAGCGCAAGATGTTTTAACCAAGTGAAAGGTCAAATGGGACTAGTATAGCATAAGATTTGCTATCGAGGAAAACAATTAGTAGTTGTGCCATGGAAATTTTCTTATTTATGAATGACCATAACCCTACACATTGTAGGGTTATGGTCATTCATAAAAATAAAAGCATCCTATTATATTTTGGTTGAGATTGATATATTTTAGATAAACTACATCCTTATTGAGATGTTCAACTTAATATTTTGATATAAAGAAAGGAATACAAAACTCTTAAATTTATAATTCTTTATAAAATTTGTTTTATAGTATATATGATATTTAACTGAAATTTTATCATTAAGTTGGAACAATAGTATCATAAAAGACTTGGTTAATAAATTATGACTCTTACAAAGAATAAGATGGGAAAATTAAATTTATATTGAAGGGTCTTCCCCTTATTGCTAACATAGTAGTAAGTTTGCAATGACCTTATGATAGTACGATCAAAGTAGTGACCAAGTAATGATTATTCAAAGAGTTAAACCAAGGGAGATGAAAATACCATGCATTATGATTATGTTGCATTTTGAACATAACTTCGAGATGAAGTTTCTTGAAGGGTGGGTGTATGTAATGCCCCATATTTTCACCTTGGGTAGTTAGAACATTGTTGTTTAACCAATATTGATAATTCAAAGTTTAGCATTTGTTTGGAGTCAGTTAGACTTTGTTAGACATTGAGATGTGTACCTCTAGGCCTATTTGTATGTTACATGATATATGCTCATGAAAAAGATAGTTATTTGATTTGTTAAACATGAAA
>SNQJ01S0191217.1:0-16019 GCA_010110895.2 Picea sitchensis | reverse complement strand
GGAGTGGACTATTGGGGTTTGATTGTTGTATATATGATATTTGTGCATCTGATTAGATGATATGATTATGGATATATTTCTGACATGATTCGTTGATGATGCAAGCTGATGATAGCTTGCCGACCAGACTCACATGTGGAGTAGAGAGGTCACACACAACTACCAGAGATGTTGAGGGAGAGGTGTGGACAATAGCCCTGCCACAGCCTACTAACATTCCCACCATGGCTCGAATTGTAGGTTAACGATTACCTAGTTTGAGAGGACCCACGATGTCGTGAGGGCAGACTGTGATAGTCACTCATGATGATTCTAAGGGGCACGCAATAAGGCAGGGGTCTTATTCCTTAGAGGCCCTTAGTCTCCCACAAGATCACCTGGCAGAGTATTGACTCCAGGGGTTTTTGATGTCTACCAAGTCATTCAAGAGGCGAGTGGAACCCTTGGAGCATTTGGTGCGTCCTGAAGGGCATGTCGCATAAGAAAAATGGAAAGAGGTGAGTGGCACCCTTGGAGCATGTGGTGCATCCTAAGGGGCACGTTGTGCCAGAAAAATGGAAAGAGGCGAGTGGCACCCTTGGAGCACGTGGTGCGTCCTGAAGGGCATGTCACATTTTTATTTAATAATTGGATAAACCTAGATGGATTTAGGATGAATAAAGTGTTAAGGAATATTTAAAACTTTTCCCCTAAAAAAATGTCGCCCAACCTAGGAAAATAAAGTCTAGGTTTAAATTATACTTGTGATAATTTTTTATCTATATATATATATATATATATGATAATCTTCATTAATCTTGTGACAAGAAGGGGGTAAGGAATTAAATTGATTTATAAAAATCATTTGGGATAAAATTTAAAAAGAGAAAAAGGGGAAATAATGGTTTTGTCTCATAGGTTAATTAAAAAATTATTAACTAAAAAGGAAAAAGGGAAAAAGTTAATTTTCTACAACTGTCGATTTGAAGTTTTAAATGAAAAAGAGGGAAATCTAAAATAATTAGGAAACTAGGAAAAAACAGGAAACACAAAAAGAAAGGGGAAACACAAGGAAAAAAACAGAGAGTCTAACTTAGTAAGGTATCTAGCATTAAAAAACTTTCTAATTTAAACTCAACTAGTAAATTAATAAGGGGGAAGCTCATTAAAACTTGTAAGGGAATATGGGGATGCCTAGGAGCGATTCTAGGAATGACTTTAGGTGGGTGAGGGTAATAAGGGTAATTAATTAATTAATGAAATTAATTTATGGAGGAATGAATGGGATGGGTGACACATGTACGGGAGGATTTTTAGGAATTAAATTTTTAAACATTAAATTAAATGGGATTTTGGGTAAGTAAAGGACTTTGAAACTCTTTATAATGGAGGGAGGAGAAGGGTAATGGATCTCTTCTGTGATGCGTAATGTTACGCTGTAGAAATTCCTACTTGTCTGACTTAGCTTATGGGAGTTGGGATACCTAGCTCAGTGAGGAATGGTAGCTTGACCTTGCGAGGAGAGCTGGGAGCTAGTTGAATCTATGCTTTGTGTGCGTGGCCCCTTTGCGACTTGTGGGCCTAAGGGGGAAGAATATTACCCCTAGCGTTGGTTGGGAGGTTCCGGTGAAGTCTCATCGGTCGGCAAGTGATATTTGCACGAAGCTCGTGGGACATCAACTTAGAGCGGGCAATTGGACAACAATATGCTTCCTTTATTGCTGCATGGTAGATTGTTAGTATGATTTATGCTTTTAGTTCTGCATGTTTAATTGGGTACAAAAAATGATTGTATTAGCATTCTATTTGATGACTGGAATTTTCCCCATAGCCTTTAGCTCGATGTTGATTTACCATGGTCTTCGATCCCTGCATGTCTTGACCATCCTGTGGTTTATTGATTGTGATTATTGTGGTTTATTTTTGCCTTCGTCCCTAGCTCATCAGTCCACGACTGAGCAGTCGGCCAAGACCCTAATCTACGGTCGTTGCTTCAGCATTAATAGACCTATGGATCTCAACACCCTGCTTTTCTGTGCATGGATGACGAGCGAAGGATGTTCCTACCAGTCGTCTACCCATGTTGATTGTTCTTGTTGACTATGGTCATGGTGCTTCCAGCGAATGTTTACCCTGTACCTTGTACATCTCCGTTCCTTGCGTTTTACTTCTGCACCTAAATTTATTTGAGAAGGATTTTAGCCTGCGATTGTCCTTGTGTTGATAGTCCTTACCTTTGTTTGGGCTGTGATTTTTCCCATGCTTTTAATTCATTTGAAAACGAATTATTTTACCTGTCTGCATTTTTGCTTGGGTACCCTAGGCGAATGTAAAACAAATTAGTTATGATCCATGTCTGCGTTTTTGCTTGGGTACCCCTGGCGAATGAAAAACGAATTATCAATCCATGTATGCGTTATTGTTTTGGTATCCCAGGTGAATGAAAAACGTTGTATTATCATTGTCTGTGTTATTATTTTGGTATCCTAGGTGAATGAAAAATGCTTTATTATCATTGTTTGTGTTTTGTTTGGTATCCCTGTCTACATTTTTGTTTGGGTACCCCAGGCAAATGAAAAACAAATTATTTATCCCTGGCTGTGATTTGTTTGGTATGCCGACGAAATCATAATTTTTCACCTACGTTGCAACATTAATCACACAATGAATTTATTGGAAGGATTTAAAACTCTGCGATTTGCCCCATTCCATTTTTAATTGATAGTTTGCCCCATTCCGTTTTTAATTGAAAGTTTTCCCCATTCCATTTTTAATTGACAGTTTGCCCCATTCCATTTTTAAATGACAGTTTGCCCCATTCCATTTTTAATTGATGGTTTTCCCCATTCCATTTTTAATTGACAGTTTGCCCCATTCCGTTTTTTAATGATAGTTTTCCCCATTCCGTTTTTAATTGACAGGTTGCCTCATTCCATTTTTAATTGTCAGTCAGTGCATAAATTCGATTAAAGACGCATTATATACATTCAATTGTGTTTTATTTATATTACCCGGCGAATGATCAATCTACCTGCATTTCGAATGACATCGTTAACAATGGAATTGACTGCATTAAATGGCTCTGAAGGACGTTAATTATGACTAGGCTTATGGCATTAAATCTCATTAAAAGCATATGGCAACAAACCTCATTGAATGTATATGGCTCTAATTTCTCATTAAATATATGGCTCTAATTTCCCATTGAATGTATATGGCTTTAACGACATTGTCACTTACTAGCAGATTTTTTTTAAGGTTAATAGATGGTTGTCCTTTAGGTACGGTTAGTGTGGACAATCCACATGTTGTGATGTAATGTGTTAATAAGTATTTCATTATAGCTTTCTGCATTGATATGGTAAATGTTGTTTTATGATGTCAAATGCTAGTTAGATTACAATTTGGAAATTAATTTAGAATTTCCCTTTTAGATCATAAGTAATGATAAAATTGATCTGTATTCAACACTATTTAGATAGTATTTATTGACCGGTTAGACTTGATAAAAGGGGTGGGTGGTTGATAAAGTCATGTATTGATTTGTGTCTTCTCTAGGAGTCATCCTTTGTTGTCTCGTCAACCTGTTGTTGGGGTTTGGGTGTGGTTTTCTCTCGGTATTCGGCTCCTAGAACGTCGGATTTTTCTAGAGTCCTCGGTCCAGATAGGATGTGTGGTGCCAAAGATTTGATGCGGATATCACCTGGTGACAACATGATTCCTGATGAGGGGATTATGGTGCACCCTATTGGATAGCGGAAAATGAGAACTTGGCCGGAGTCGGTGCGTTCAGTGTGAGTGTTGTCGAGCGTTGTAAGTTGCTTTTGGCACTGGGGTGGAACGCCTTCATGCGTTGGGTTCGCGCGCCTTGAGGTTCTAGTCTTGTTTATCTTTGGTCGGGTGTTGGGAGGGGGATGTTGTCCCTTAGCTTGTAGGCGTGTCTTGTTTGCGTCGGGCGGGTAGTCGTTCCTCCTTTTTGTTCTACGACATGTTTTCCCATTTTCCCTTGTGCCCGGGGCGTGGAGTCATAGTTGTATGTTGCCTAGACGACATGCTTGCGTTCATCGTCAGTTGTGTGGTTACTGTTGTCGTCATCGCCTTCTTGCCTTTTAAACAAACAAAAAAATCGCACTTTCTCTTTCGCTTGTAGTCGTAACAATTGGGGATGTTACATAGGGTATCAAAGCGAGTTCAACCCTGCGACTGTGGATCGTCAAGCTTTCCACTGCAGTAAACCTTTGAGTTTTAACCTATCACTGATTAAAAAGCTTAACATGTCCATGTGGTGATCTCATTTAGAGGACGCCTCAGAGGTTCGCAACGTGGTGTCGTGGAAGGAGGTGTGACGCCTCCAAAAGTTCCTGCACCCTCGGAGTTGAACCCCCAAGGGGAAGCACAAGTCCTTGGGCTAGATTCACTTGTTGTAAGGGAAGATGATGGTCAGACAAGGCCCTTCCAGGTAATGTCAAGGGCCTTGATTCACCATCGGTACTGAGATGAGGCTAGGGCACCTGTACCCCTAAGGGTCCACAACGCGCCCTAGCTAGTACCGTTAGCATCCACCGAGATCTTGAGAGAGTTGAGTTCTCGAGTCCGCAAGTGTCGCGGAAGGTTGTTCCGTCAAGGCACAGTTGTAGAACAAGGCGTTTTGTTTCACGCTTAGTGATTACGACCTCCAGCATGAAGGTCTACATGGTGGTATTTCAACTGAAGGGGAGCACTCTTCTATGGCAGAAGACGCTTCTGCCACTTTTGAACATGGTCGTCGACAATGTGTCATGGGAACTGTTTGAGGAACGGTTCCAGGAGAGGTGTCTTTCTGAGGCATTCATTGAGTGTTAGCTCAATGAGTTCGTCACCTTGCGATAAGGCAGCTACACGGTGCCCGAGTACAAGGCCGATTGGGAGCTGCTTCAGTATTCTCCGCACCTTTTACCCAGAAAATTAAGGTCAAGAAGTTCGAGTTTGGCCTTATTATTAGAATTCAGTTTCTACTTCGGGTACTAGGAGTACTGGATCGAAGAAGGGGTGTTGGATGTGTGCGGAGCCACACTACCAGCATGACTTCCCTGTAGAGAGGACTAGAGTGTTTGGATCAGCCGGACCCACTACTGTGGGAGATTTGGGCAAGGCCCTTCGGATTTATGTAGCGGTGAATAACCACCAGGCAGAGCAACAATCTACTGTGCTTGAGACATCAGGTACCATCACTGACCAGACCCTTAGTATTTTGATAGATCTCAGTGCTACCGAGAGTTTCATTTCAGGTGCAGTGCTAAAAAGGATTAAGGTAAAGGCAGTCGAACATGATGAGTTTAGCTTTGTAGAGATGGCTTCGGGAGCCAAACAAAAGGTTGGAGGAAATGTTATGGGTTGTACCCTCAACCTGGGAGAGCTTGTCACCATGGCCAACCTATACATCATGATATTAGGATCTTATGACGTTGTGATCGGTATGGACTAGTTGGAATTGCATGAGGCGATACTCAACTGTAATACGAAACGATTGAGCTTGGTGAATGACGAAGGACAAAGACGTGTGATTTTAGGTCGAAACCAGGAAGTTTCCCTGAGGTTCATCTCTTCCTTGCAGCTACGAAAGAGCATGTGCAAGGGGTGTAAGACTTATTTGATCCTTGCATTAAAATGAAAAGGGAATAGTGGAAGGTCTAGAACACCTTCCGGTGGTGAGAGAGTTTGCAGACGTATTTCCGGAGGAGTTACCTGGAATGCTACCGGAGAGGGAATTGGAGTTTACTATAGACCTAAAACTGGGGACTAAACCAATAGCGAGAATGCCTTATCGGATGTCGACCCCAGAATTACAGGAGTTGAGAATGCAACTAAAAGAATTGTTGGACCTGGGATTGATACATCCAAGGGTGTCCCCATGGGGTGCGCCTGTTATTTTCATACGGAAGAAGGATGGGTCATGGAAGCTCTACATTGACTATTGTCATTTGAAGAAGGCAACGATCAAGAAATTCTATGCTAATTTTCCATGTTATACGTTCCTCCAGTCCATGGGTTGTACATTTACTTGGTTGGAAATTCTTGTAAAGTTGCTACACTACATGTATGCAAAAATCTTCAAAACAAGGTGGATTGCAACTTACCATTTTTAGTTGATAACATTAATCCAACTTCAAGAGATAATATTTTTTTTTAAAGAGTGAACGAAAATTCAAATTGTTTCTAGCAACTTTGTTCACATTTTGGAATGATTTAATTAAATTTACTTCCTATGATCACAAATCCATAGATATTTTAGAAAATTTAGAGGTTCTTCTTCCTTAGTACAATCTACATTGTTACATCAAGCTACTAGAACTTTATAATAGGGACTTTATTTGAGCTACAACATTTGGTACCCACATGTGTGTGCAAGCCAAGGAATGGTACATGTTTAATGGTTAATTTTATAATCACCTTGTAGTAATTATGTTGGAATGTATGTCTATCTATATTAAGCGCATTTGAGCTCCCCCAAAATATTAGAAATAGTGTAAAATAATAATTTAATGGTTGGTGATCAAGTTGCTAGAACTTTATAATATGGAATTTCTTTGAGCTACAACATTTGGTACCCACATTTGTGTGCAAGCCAAGGAATGGCACATGTTTAATGGTTAATTTTACAATCACGTTATAGTAATTCTATTTATCTACGCATGTTCCGTTATCAGAATCAAAATCTATTTTTTATTTCCATTAGTTTTGGATCTAGAAAAAATGATTGTAATGTATAAATATCTCATCTTGAGAGGCTACGAAGGGCATAGTCTCCACCAATGGAGAAAACGATTTTCATCTTTTATGCACACCATTCTTTGTAAAATTTATTTTTCGAAGGAATCGTGACAGAGGCGCTACCAGTGGTTTGTAGATCAAATTTTCTATGAAGTGATGAAATTCTGGGAAAGATATGTAAAGTTTACTTTTTGAAACTCTATATGATTTTTTCTGCATTGGTAATAACAAGTAATTTTCTTGTTCCCTTTTATCATTCTCTTCAGTGAATTGAAGCAATGTTTTTGAAATTTGTTCTCATAATCTTCTTCATTTTCTTATTATCATAATGTTTTTAAAAATTATTTTCAAATAATAATGATTATTGTCTATTTGATCTATTAACTGTAATTGTTTCAGTTTAGCATGTTAGAAAGTGTTTTTTGTAATGCTTCACAATTTTACTTTGTTGCCTCACATTAACTTATGCAATGTGTAGTGATAGAATAGTAGAATGTCTTCTATGATTTCTGGTTATTACATATTTCATTTATCAAAGAGAGAAGAATCGATTTTAGATTAATCTTGCTCCCGCGAGATAGGTTTTTATTAAATTATTTTTGTAGCTTTTAAAATTGCATTTTTATTAGTTTTAATTTGCATTCTAGATTTATAATTTGATTTTAGATCATAAAAGATTAACAAAGTCTCCTCTCAGGGAGAAAATCACTTTCATGGCTAACAGAGCCAAAAAAACCCTTCGGAAGTAGCTACACCAAACGACTTAGGTTATGCTTAAAGAACCTCAGACCTGGTTGTTTCCCTTATATTGACGAGTGGTCATTTCTGCCCGTCAACAAACGTCGCTAGAAGGAGGATGAGGTAAAATAAAATGATTAAATGCTTTTAGTTTCAATGATTTGATTTAATCATTTAACACTTAGTCTGTTATTATTTTGATTTATTATTTATCATTTTTTTATGTCATTAATGTGCTTAAAGGATGGTTGTATGACAAGCTAACCTACTTGGAGTTAATCTTTCCATTGCTATGATAATCGATGGCTCTTGCCCAAATCATTGTATGAAAATCTACTTTCAATTTTCCATTAGTTAACATTCCCAATGAGACAATTTCTCTCTTGTCAAAACTCCAATTTGATGGTGAAGGAAATATATCTGCAAAGGATGATGTTAACAAGTTTTGGTGTAAATGCATCAAGTATAATATTACAGATTTAAATATTTTATGTAGGTTGTTTGCTTTCACTTTTAGAGGTCGAATCAAATATTAGTTTGAAACTTTTCTCGCCAATTCTATTTTCACTTGGTTTCAATTTGTGGATGAATTTTTAGATTCCTTTGAGGTTTATGATTATGATAAGTTATGTGAAGAATTCAAGGCTTTACTAATCAAGGATGATTTATCTTCAGAAAATTTTTCAACAAAGATCAATCATGTTCTTTATAAGTTTCATCTTGACGATATATATTTTGTATTAGATCTTATTTCAAATACTTGTGTCCCTTTCATTCAACAAATGAAAATTTAGATACATATTATAACGTCAATTTGCAAGATGAATTTTGTTTACAAAATGATATGGATCCTTTATTTATACAAAATTTTGATTCTAAAAGTTTCATCGAACAAATAGGAGGGGTAGAACCAATTGAGAATAATTTACTGACAAGGAAACTAGTCTTTCTTACAAACAACTTCATTTTCAATATTCTACTATAGTAGATATAGTGGAAGAGGGTTTGATTGTAGATCAAGGTGTATTTTTGTCTTCTTCTAACTCTTAAAAACAATCTGAAGTGTTTTAATATTTTAATAGAACAAATTAGAGATATTGACCCTCAACTTGAAGAAGAAACTATAAATATTTATCGATGAATTATCCCTTATTTACAAGAAAGATTAGATACACGTCATGAAGTTGTTCATGAAAGTTTTGTCTTTTTGATCATACAAAAAACAAATTTAGACGATCATATAATGTTTGAAAGTTTATTGCCAAAACATAGTAAAAGTGATGAGGTAAGAGAAGAGGAATATCTTGAAAATATTATTGTTAATTATTATAGTTCAAGAGAACCTTTTCATTTGATTGTCTCTAATTAATTTTATTCTTTATATCCTCATCTTTTCTTAGATTTTGATGCACATAACTCTTTATTTACTTTATCTAATATTGTGCCATCGCAATTTGATAAGTCAAATATTGATGATGTGACTTTCAAACATAACATTAATGAAGTAGGATTTGATGCTCTTTCACTTCAATCATTCTCAAATGAAAAATGTATGTTACAAGATGTTTTTATTTGATTGATTTCTGATAAAGACAATGTACCCATTCTTGTTGAAATTGAAGATTCTACATTTCATATTTATTCATTGATTAAATAAATTTTTCATGATTTTACTTCACATTTTGAACCAATTCATTTTCGAAAGGCTCAAACTAGCAATTTGATTTCTCTAATGAATCCTCATATGATGTATTTATCATTCACAAATCTTATTCATCAAAGTTATAATTTGCATTCTGAGTTTCATAACAAGATTACAGATTGGCTTGAGGATTCATATTTTAAAAAAGATTGAGAGAATGGTAAGGTTATACTTACTTTGTTTATGAATGAAGATCATAAAGGTAAAGGTAAGTATGACGTGTTTATTTTTATTTTTGAAATACTTCAATCTGTCTTACTAATTGGACATTCCTTTGTCTTTACAGGATTGGAGCTACTTCGATGGTTACATTGGAAATCCGATTTCACTTAGTATTACGATCTTTAAAGTAGTTTAGAGTAAGTTTAGGAGTAGATTACTTTTTGTTTTCCTTTTCTTTTTTTCTTTTTAAATAATGTAATTATGAAGTCACATTGATATTAAACGCAAGGTGAGCTATCATCAGAAGATAGTTAGGGAAGTTTATTCTAAATTCTTTTCTCTCTTTACTATTCATATGCTTGTTCATAATTGTCTTGGTTAAGCATTTCTTTTCAAAACTCATTATCAAGAATTAATTATGAAATCTTTAATTCAATCATTTTCAACATTATGAAACAAGAATATTTTAGAAGAGAGTAAAAGGATAAGAAAATTAATCTTTAAAATTCACATTAATTTTCCATTGACATACAATTTTACGAATATGGCTTACCACTACACATAACTGTACATATTTTGCTGGTTCTTTTAGATTTGATTTCTAATAATAAGCTTGATTAAATCAACATCTCATGCATTTATGAAAGAATTTTTTCTATATACAATTAACTTAACTTAAGGAAATAAATTACTTATATGTAAGACTTTTAAATGATCATTAAAATTTAGTTCTTCCTTTTGAGTCATGATTTATATTGAGGTGTTAGTTTGTTCAAGGTTTGTTTTAATCTTGCTTGTATATATATTTTATTGATTTTGATATTTTCTTGTTTTCAACAATTTGTTTGAAAAAGTTTGTAAATAAACAATATCAATTGGTTTTCATTACTTCACATATTTTTATATATCTCTTTTAGGAAGATCTGAAGTTCTACGTTAAGGAAATCCTTCTAAGGAAATTCATGTTTTGCTAAAATCTAGTATCATGGTAACATGATTACTTGGTTTTGAAATATCATTAGAAAAATCAAGTAGAAATTTTTCCATTATTATCCAGAGATGATATCTTTTTCAGAAATGATCAATAACTAGTTTACTTTTAAAGGAATCTATTTTAAAAAGACCAATGGAACTCGATGATTCTAGTAATCATTTGACCTTTTACGCTATCCCCTGCTCTTAAGGAGTATTTCAGATTCGCTTCCCTATCTATCTGTAGGTCTCTTAAGAGATTAATAATAACCATAGCATAATCCTTTGTGTGAGAAATAGACTCTAAGGAGTTAACTGAAGGATAGGAGATCTCAAAATGAGCCAAACTATCATGATCATGGGTTCTTATAGGGTGAAATTACCACTACTGATCACCAAGCTAGGGTAATGGCTTTCAGTCACTAGAATGAAAGATAAGATGTCTCATCACGAGCCAACTTGTTCACTTATGTGGTTTTTTTTAAATGACACTGTCGTCAGTTGGTTACCAAGCCAAGGTAGTGGCCTTTAGTTAATTTTCCAGAATAAGAGAAGAAAGTAAGAAAGAAGAAAGTGTATTATAAGGATTTGCAAGCTATATATCTATATCTAGTAGATGTGATGAAAGATTCTGAATGGGTTAAAAGGTATCCCTGTCGAGGATATAGATTCCTGCTGGCAGCAATGGCCATGCATGTGGTATTGAGGTCATCCTTATATACTAGTTACTCATTTGGTGACCTGATAATTCTTAGAATTGACTCCTGGTAAAGTATTACTTTGTTTATCAATCAATTTGATTCTTAATTTTCAAAGCTCTTTTGATAATAATGGAGATACTTTTATTGATTTTGACAAACTTTTAAAGTTCAATTTTATTTATATAAATCAATCAATAGATTGAAATCATGGTATTTAGAAATTAGCAGTGCAGGAAGACCCTTATCCTTTAGTTCATTGCGTTTGTAAACCTTTAGATTACTTAATTAGAGATAATTGCTTCTCCCAGTATGTCACCATCTGTTGGGCCTCAACATCTCCCATTAAATTTTGCTAAAATTTAAAGGCCCCCCCATTGGAATCTTGGAAAAACCATGCTTTTCATTGTTTTTGATTTGTCTTTATTGATTTGAATAAGATGATTTGTTGATTTCTTTCCTAAATTTTTTGGTGTGGAATGTTTTTTATCAATTCTTTGGCTTATCTTTCGTGAGACGAGGTTTTGGTGACTTGGCTTATTTGTGTTGTTTGAATCTTGTGCTTCTTTGGACATTTAACATAGTATGCGTGCTCATATGAAACTATTCAAATTCATTCCATGGCTCGATTTACTTGAAATGGAAATATTACGTCGAGTTTTGCAATAAAAAAATTTAATGTGTTAAATGAACATTTTTGCAGATTCAAATAATTCAAGAAAAGGTTTAATTTTTTAAATTTTTATTTGCGCCTTGAAAAGATGCATATTAATAAACAAAGGCCATAGGTTTGAATTTAAAATAATGCATGAATTTTACAAGCCCTAATCTTTTGTTAAAAAATAACACCAGTTGTGCTTCCTTGGATGAAACTCTTTACTCTGCGACTTATAAGAAAACACATCAATGGGTGGAATCGATTTTTCAGTTCTGAATTTGAAACTTATCTCAAATTTTATAAGGGCAAAGATTGAAATCTTGCAAAGTATAAAATAGTAATAAGTTACACAACTATGTACATAAAGATATTAGGTATATTTTATCACGTATTGTACATAATGATTAATTTTAAATTCTTTTGGTTTCAAACTTCATTAGGGCAAAGATTGAAATCTTGCAAAGTATAAAATAGTAATAAGTTACACAACTATGTACATAAAGATATTAGGTATATTTTATCACGTATTGTATATAATGATTAATTTTAAATTCTTTTGGTTTCAAACTTCATTATAAGATATTAGGTATATTTTATCACGTATTGTACATAATGATTAATTTTAAATTCTTTTGGTTTCAAACTTCATTATGTCAAGACTTGGATTGAGTTATGGCACATGATTTTCTTATGGATATAATGTGTAAGGGTTATGATGTTAATAAAATGAGAGAGTTTGTTCATACAATAACTATATTTACCTCACTCATGGTTGAAACACATAATACTTGAAGTTTAATGCATCTTTCCATGTCAAAACATTATGGGCATGTGCCCACCGCCATAACCTTTTCACTCTTTTCACATAAATTAATACGTTTGCATTAAAATCTAAAGGGTCTATTTCTTGCATGAGAATTGACATTTAAAATCGACGACCATAATACACTCACGAAAACAATGGGCGGTTGTTCAGTCTTTAATTCCAGAGGTAATTTCTTGAGCTACACGACACCAAATCAGGTGCAGGAGTGATCATTTGAAAGCTAAGATTGAAGGGTAGAATCTGGGAATGTTTATTTGGTTAAATCTACAAGATAAATGCCCAAAATCCGAGTAGAAAAAGGTCTACAAAATCCTGTCAAACCCATATCATTGTGTTTATTTTAAGCAATAAAATTGATTGCCAAAGCTTTTGGAATCTCGTCGCATTGGAAAATTAGTTTGTTTTTATTGTTGTTTAGTTTTAGTTTGTAGTTATTCCAAGACTTCGTTTTATTTTATTTGTGATTTTATTTATTAAGAACAACTACATAATTATCTATTATGTAGTTACTCTTAAAAATATTTAAATTAGCACAGCTGCTAACTTGTGGTTTACAGCTGAGGAAATTAGAGGTAGAGGAAACGCACAGACAGTTGATTAAATCCGTGATAGCATGGAAACGTGGCTTGTCTAATACGTGTAATTTTCAAGAATGAAGTTGAAGGAGTGCCCGCTAAACTGCTAAATATGGTAATCTCAAAGGTTAATTATTTAAACATGGCAATCATATGATGTTACAGTAATTTCTTAATATGATTAGGTAAATGTTAAAAAGTAAACAGGTTAACTGATGCACTTGTAAATGCAAGGAAGTTATCTACAATAAATCTGACTCATTGATTTTGGAGGACGACTAAGAATATACCGACATCTTCAATGTGTAGCCATCAGATTATAATTTAAGATTAAAAGATAATTAATTGTGCCCATCTCCAATAAGTATACACCTTTAAGAGTAATTATTAATTTGTTTTGTTTTCACAAATTTCTATTATCACTATCAAGCTGATGATTATTTATCTAAATGCGTCAAAGAAAATCGATCAAGATATAGCTCCAGTTTTGAAGATGGCTGCAAAGCATTTGTGAGGAGCAGTAACAATTATGATCTGGAAACCCGTGTCAATTATGTGAGGGCAAAAAAATAAATTTGCGGGGTCAATTTCGAGCAAATGAAGAAGAATATTACAAAACGGAAACATGGGTTTTGTGCGTAATGAGTCCATTCAGTATTGTTAAGAATGGTTTCCTCAAAAATGGAAATATTGGAGAGATATGCTTATTTTTCAAAGCACATTAAATTATGTAGCGGTCAGTTTTCAAATTTTTCATCTATTTGTACAGTTAAGCTCATCAAAGATATGATTGGGCACATGGTTTTGAAGTAGAAGGTTCGAGCATTGGAAGGGCGATCATCTAAACCCAAAAAACAAGGTGATGAATATCAAAAATTCTATTTCTCTACGCATGTTCCGTTTTCAGAATCAAAATCTGTTTTTTATTTCCATTAGTTTTGGATCTAGAAAAAATGATTGTAATGTATAAATATCTCATCTTGAGAGCCTACGAAAGGCGTGGTCTCCACCAATGGAGAAACCGATTTTCATT
The DNA here is from genome assembly GCA_010110895.2 of Picea sitchensis. Lineage (NCBI taxonomy): Eukaryota > Viridiplantae > Streptophyta > Pinopsida > Pinales > Pinaceae > Picea > Picea sitchensis. The sequence goes on along the minus strand of SNQJ01S0191217.1, from coordinate 1,926 downwards.
TTTTCTGCACACCATTCTTTGTAAAATTTATTTTTCGAAGGAATAGTGATAGAGGCACTGCCAGCAGTTTGTAGATCGAATTTTCTATGAAGTGATGAAAGTTTGGGACAGATCTTTAAAGTTTACTTTTTGAAATTGTATGATTTTTTTCTAAATTGGTAATAAAAAGTAATTTTCGTGTTCCCTCTTATCATTCTCTTCAATGAATTGAAGCAATGTTTTTGAACTTTGTTTTCAAAATCTTCTTCATTTTCTTATGTTCATAATATTTTTAAAATTTCTTTTCAAAAGCTTATGATCATAATATTTTTAAAATTTCTTTTCAAAAGATAATGATTACTGTCTATTTGATCTATTAACTGTAATTGTTTCAGTTTTGCTTGTTAAAAAGTGTGTTTGTAATGTTTCACGATTTTACTATGTTGCCTCACATTAACGTGTGCAATGTGTAGTGATCTAATAGTAGTAGAATGTATTCTATGATTTCTAGTTATTACATATTTCATTTATCAAAGCGAGTTGAATCGATTTTAGATTAACCTTGCTTTAGTATGATAGGTTTTATTAAATTGTTTTTGTAGCTTTTAGAATTGCATTTTTCTTAGTTTTAATTTGTATTTTAGAATTATAGTTTGTTTTTAAATTATAAAATCTTAACAAAGTCTTCTCTCGTGGAGAAAATCACTTTAGTGGTTAAGAGAGTCATAAAACTCGTTGGAAGCAGCGACACCAAATGAATTGGGTTATGCTTAAAGAACCTTGTACTAGGTTGTTTCCTTTATGTTGATGAGTGGTCATTTCTTCTCTTCAACACCACTTCATCTGATTTTGAGCTATTACCAGAATATTTGAGTGGAGAATGTCAACCCGAGCTATGAGGGTTTTCTCAACCTCCCACACCTTAGAGACTTCAGAAAAGTAAGATAATACTAATGGGGGATTTTGGTCATAGATATCCTCAAAGGGAGTCATTCAAGTGGCACTATGATAAGTTTTATTGTACCACCATTCCACAAGGGATAACCATTGAACCCATCAGGATTGTTGTTATGAAGTAAATCACCTCAAATATGCTTCCAAAAAATTGTTGTCAACTTCAATATGACCATCAACCTGGGGGTGATAGGAGGTGATAAGATGCAATTGAGTTCCCTAGAGATAAAAAAATTCTTGAGAAATTTCTAGTGAAAGTGGGGTCATGGTATGTCACAATAAATTGTAGCATACCATGTAGTTTAAAGATATTATCCATGAATACTTGAGCAACTATGGAGGATTTAAATGGGTGTTGTAGAGCACAAAAATGAACATATTTGGAAAGGAAATCAACCATAACCATGAAGAAAAATTCACTTCCATATTTGGGTAACCCTATGATGAAGTCTATAGAAATGTCAGTCCATACAACTGGTAGAATGGGTAAATGTTGTAGTTTTCCTAGAATTTTCACTATTTTTCCCTTGTGTCATTGTTAGAGGTTACAATGTGCCACAAAAGTGTAGATGTCCTTCTTCATGGATTCCCAAAAAAATGAACATTTGATCATTTCATATTTTTTATGAAAGCCAAAATGACCTATTATTGGAGAGGCATGGAGTTTAGATAACACTATTGATTTAAAGGTGGAATTCTTGTTCAAATATAGATACCATTTATAGTGAAGCTCTTTATTGTGCCAAGTGTATCCTTGATATGAATGGGTTGTCGTTTGAAGTTGTTGGATCAAGCGGGAAATCTTGGGATCTTTGAACCATTCTTTGCAGACATCATTCAACCAATATGCTATGATGAGGCAGAGGGAAAATAGGGGCCATTCTTCTTCATACTTTTGAGAGAGAGAATATTCTACCACATTCTCCTTTCCATTCTTATAAATTATCTCATAATCATATCCCAACATTTTGGTGACACATTTTTGTTGCTTGG
>SNQJ01S0191214.1:0-18011 GCA_010110895.2 Picea sitchensis | reverse complement strand
GGGGATTGGGTGTTTTTAAGACTACAACCATACAAACAAATGTCCCTCAAGCAAGCCAAGAAGGATAATAAAATATCACCAAAGTACTATGGCCCTTATAAGGTGTTGCAAAATATTGGTACCATGGCATACAAATTGGAGTTGCCTTCATCTTCACGAGTACACCCAGTTTTCCATGTTTCATGCTTAAAGAAGGTTATAGGTGACAAGATACCAGTTCAAACTATATTTCTAGAACTTGATGAGGGAGGAAAAATCATATTGGGTCCTGAAGCCATCACTGACACAAGAATTCGCTAGCTGAGGAATAGATCCATTTCAGAGTATCTCATTAAATGGAGGAAACTATCGGCTGAAGATTCCACTTGGGAAGATGAGTCTTTTATACAGAAGCATCCAAAGTTACTCAAGTGTTGAAAAAAACCCTTATCTCAAGGGGAGGGGCATGTTAAGCCCTAGATAGTGGCTCATTACCCCTTAATTAGGGCATATTATATTAGTAATGTTATTTTATTTATGTCAACTTTAGTCCATTAGTTGTAATTATACCTCCTGGTCTCCTATATATACCAAGGATACATTTTCATTTTGAATCATGTTGTAATTGTACATTTATGTGGGAATAAGGAGGTTTCCCCCTCGAAGAGGCTTATTATTTGAGTTTCTCTCTTTTTCAAGGCGTTGAGTACTTATTCTGAGGTTTTTCTTTGCTATATTGATATTTGGTTCTTAACAATCTATGTAACGAGCTCAGCTTCCTAAGGCCATGGTAAACCCAAAATTCATGACATGTGGACTCAAAAATTTTACGCTCTGTTCAAAGGTGACACGACTACTGCCACTATAAGATAATATTCTTTTCCCACCCATATTTTTTTGTTTTTTCATAGTCAAATGAATTCTATGATACAAAGGAGGAAACGAGTGTTGCAAGTAAGAAAACTAGTTCCAGTAGTGGAACATACCTATGCTAAGTGCAAGGAGGTGCATGAAGGAGATGGACACTCAGGGGAATGTTTCCTCCTAGGTATAGGGTGTCAAGCTAAAAATGATATAAAAAAGGCTCTGCTTGGCTGATGATGCAAATTGATGAGGTGAGAGGCTTATAATGCAAAAAAGAGAACTGACAATAGGATCAATACTACAAAAAAGAGAATGAGATGCAATTACAACTTAATGCCAAAAAATGTCATTTTTCGTAATCTTAGTCTAATTGGTTTGAAAAAGGGATAAACGTGCACCAAATAGACGTCTTTAGAAATCCGATTTACGAGTGTAAAAGAGACAAGTTCACTCGACAATATTTTTTCTTTTTGAAATGAGTCAGAAAAGAGCTTAAATTAGACTCGTTTGGGAGTCCTCTAGGTATAGGTCAACATGTTTATGAGTAAGAAATGAGGTTCAACATAAATTCATGTATTATATATAAGGGAATCCCGTTCCTACGAACACAAAATCTTTACATGGGCACCTAATGAAGCAGAGGATCTAATTAGGGTACCCATTTTTGGTAAGTCTCTACCATTCGATAACAACATTTCTAGTTGCAGATAGAAGGCTTTGTGTCGCTATGAAATGGGTTCGTACCTAAGGAATATGAGTGACATTCATAGGATGATGCAAGTGTGCACGATGGATTTGATACCTATCCTATATGTTGGGTAACGAAAATACTTGTCCAAAGTTACGAATGGGCGACATGGCATTGAAAACTGCAAGAATCCCTGGATAAAACTACCAAAACCAACTCCATCCACTGTCGTATTAATCCATTAGAAAAAAATATTGGATGAAACTATGCAAAGTGGGTAAACATTTGCTATAAATAGTTAAAAAAACCAATTTTACTATACCATTTGTATTTTTTACCCAAATAGTGGATTTTGGACCAAATTGTCTCTGAACTTCAACTGGTGATTGCGGGAGCTACGAGTGATGAAATTGACGACCATCTGGACTAGGTAATTAATATTTCTCTCGTCTTTATTTTTATCGGATTAAAATTTGTATTTAGGCCTCCTTATCTAATTTATTTAGGGCACAACTTCAAAATTTAGGTGTATGCGGGCTACAGTTTATAGGGTCGTGTATATGCATACTTATACGCTATTGTTTGAAAAACAACTAGCGTATAAGAAAATGTGTACACTACAAATCACGTATATGTCCGTGGATAATTTTTTTTAAAGGTTTCTATATCAAAAAAGGGTTTGACTCTTACAGGATGGTGCTAGAGTGGAGAGAAAGAGAGCATGAGGAGCTGGATGTTGCAGTGGAGAGAGATCCAGGGGCCCAAATGGCCTTAAAAATATGTGGGATATATAAGTTTTGGGCTCTCAAAGGTAGGATGGATCAAGTGATATTGCTACAACTGCTTGTGAATGACTGGGATCCGGATAATGAGAGCTTCAATCTTGATGGACAACCATTAAGGATTGAATATGAGGACATCTATTTCTTGACGGGATTGTCACTTCAAGGTGAGGTGGTCAACCTCAAAGCCCAGGGAGATGAGAGTGGCATGAATATCAAGGATTTCATAGCCACTCATTGCATTGTAGGGACCAAGAAGGTAGGGAGCCAAATCCCAATTACAATGATCAACAATCTGAGCCTCAATATTGTTGTCCTAGTTTTGACATGGATCACATGATCGATCTCTTTGCATTATGCATCGAGACCACTTATGTTCTACTTAGTGGAGTGATTGCGACCCACGGTGTATGAATGGTGAACCTCATTGCTAGCCAACATGAAGAGCCAGCTGACAGACTACAAACTCTGTAGTAAGAGGAACTTCGGGGTGTCTTCTATATTTGTAGTTTTTTCTTCAAGCAGGTTATAGGCTTGGGACCTAGAGTTGAGATTATTCTGTGGGGACCTTGCAATCCAACCATGGAACGATGGACTGAGGTGATGATGTGGTAGGTGGGTGGTAGGGTTCCAACACCCTAAAACAATGACTTCTTCTTCTAGTGGAGTCAGCATGTTATAACTCTGGATGACTACCCTTACGCAGGGATTGACTTCAGAGGAGATCCTAACATGCCATTACCACCAGGTTCCACCTATGGAGACATAGGTATGTCAAAGTTTTTTTTTAAATATTTCATTTTTTTGTATTTTTGTATAGGAAAAAAAAAATATTTTTGGATGATGTTAAGTACTAATTAAACATGTATGTGATGCAGACGTAGGTCCATGATGACCATAAGGACTTCCACAACATCGTTGGAGGCACTGGGGAGATGAGGTAGTGGGAGGGAACACAGATAGAGTGCTTCAAAATGTGAAGGGAAGCGTGTCTCATTTGATGCAGATGATTCCCATGGTTCAGGTGGAGGATCTACCAGAGACTATGCAACGATAGGTGGTAGGTGTGCCCCATTCTTGGGTACGACTCTTTCTTCGTTTTGTAAACACCATAGTATGCTATCATGACACTCATCCAGCACCACATGCGTAGATGTCATGATTATTGTATGATCGCCTATATATGTATATTGAGGGTGTTAGCCCCAATTTTGTACTATAACATCATATTTTTTGAAATATACATGAAAACATGGTTCTTCGGCTTAACTTATGTTACAATGTGTACATTGATGAAAATGTTTTCTTTTCTTTAGTTATGTGACAAATGCCAATCTAAAACAAAATTAGCATATGCATCGGATACATAATTAGAACTTCTAGGTATGTGATGATACACAATAAAATCAAACTGTCGTTCTAAAAGTCATACTCGTAGGAATTGTCAGAGTAGAGTAGGGTCACACACAAGGTAACTGTCGTTCAACTGACATACTACTAACTGGGAGTCCAGGTGAACTTCTAGCGAGAGAATACCATGTGAAATGACATCGTGCAAAAGTTTTATAACGATGCTATATTCAACCACATTATTCGTGGATGGCCCTAGGAAAACACTAGTAAACCCTCGGGTGAGTAAACAACCCAAAGGATAGAATCCAAGTTCCGCGTATGAATACTGGCCCTGTCTGCAAATCCTAAGTAGAACGAAGACTCCATTGAAATATTCCAACCAAGAGAAAACTTCATAAGGAAGCTGAAGATAAAAATAAAGGGAAGATATATATACACTAAATTACATTAGTATACAAAAAGTTACACCCAAGCTTAAGAATTAAGCGTAATATATTTTCAAATAGAGCCCATTCTTGGGCTCAACCAACATGTTCCCTTCATAATCTTCTAATTCATAGGCTCCTTTTTCTAAGACACATCACACAATATAGGGACCATGCCACATGGGTTTGAACTTTCCTTCCCCTAGTGGTTCTTTGGATTGATCATATAGAAGGACCAAGTCACCCTCAACATATAGCCAAGGACAGACAAACTTATCATATTGGACCTTGACAAGTATTTTATTTTCTTTGATAGTCATAGAGGCATCTTGACGTTGCTCATCTAGACTCTCTAGGTGTACGAGGCATTGTTCGATATCAGAAGCGTTAGGTAGCAGCGCAATTGGCAATCTAAGATAAGGGATTTCACATTCAATAGGTAAGATCGAATCGACACCATGTACTAACTAGAAAGGAGAAAAACTACTGTAAGCCTTGACCGAGGCTTAGTATGCCCAAAGTGCTGGATAAAGCATGATATGTCAGTCATATTTTCTCTGGATGATAGTTTTATGCAAAATGGTATTGAGATACTTGTTCACGGCCTCTAATTTTCCATTTTCCTCACGGTAGTAAAGGGAATAATGAACATGCTTAAACCCCAATTTAGATGATAGTTATTTTATCATTTCATTCTGAAAATGACTTCCATGATCAGTGAAAATCTCACTCAAGATTTCGAACCTAGCTATAATTTGATTGAATACGAAGAAGGAAAAAATATTCTAATCAGATTTAACTGTAGGCATGGCCTCAACCCACTTAGTAAAGTAGTCTATGGCAATGATAATGTGTTGATTCCCCCTAGCCAAAGTTGGGTTGCAATCGACAAAGTCCACCCCCCACTTGGTGAAGGGATCGACGGTAATGACTAAATGGAGAGGGGCTGGATACGAGCACATTTTCCGAGTAAACACCTTGAAGGGGTTACACTTCTTAACTGCTTCGATGAAATCTTTAAATATAGATGGCCAAAAATAACTAGCTCGCAAAATGTTTTGGGCCATCGCAATCCTGGATAGATGACCACCACAAGCCCCACTGTGGTAGTCGTTTAGGACATACTCAACTTCTCCGCGAGTGAAACAACGACACCAAATATTGTCTACTACTCAACGATATAGGGTGTCGCCTACTATAAGATAGTTCTTACCTTGGTATCGTATACGCCGTCGATCATCTCGTGAGAGATTCTGAGGGAAATTCAACATTTGAATATAGAGAACAATATCTCCATACCAGGGGTTTGACGACGAGACAAGGATAATGTGTTCATCCACAAATGAATCAACATGAATAACATCCTCGTCTAATCGAGGGAAGTCTGATATTAACTCTGCAAGAACTACTGATTTTTTAGACTTCATAGAAGCGAAATCGATATCAAACTCTTGTAGAACGAAAATCCATTTATTGTACTTTCCCCCTATGATTCACCTAGTAAGGATGTATTGAAATGGATTGACATCGGAAACCACAATGGTTTTGCAGAGAAATACATAATTTCGTAATTGTTGGACTGCGTGAATGACAACAAAAGCTATCTTTTCAACATGAGAATATTTGGGTTCAGGGCCGACCAAGGTTCGACTAAGATAATAAATGACGTGCTCACGAAGCTCATCATCATCCTCAACCAACACCATACCAATCATCTCTTCATACATGACGACATAAATCAAATAATCTCTACCGTAGTTTGGAGACTTCAGTAGAGGCATCGATATTAAGGATTTCTTCAAAGCATAGAAGGATTCCTGGGCTCACTCATCCAAGATACAAGGAGTTTCCTTCTTTAAGAGAAGCATGAAATCCTTATTAATATTGGCATAGTTTACTATAAACCATCGTAAAAAGTTATCTTTCCCTGTAAACCTTGAAGTTGGTGAATAGTGCACGGGGGAGGTAATCGAAGTATTGCCTCAACCTTTAGCGGATCTACCATGATCCGAGTCTTAGAGACTAAAAATCCTAGAAGTTGACCTGACCTAACACAAAAGATGCATCTATGAGGGTTCAACTAGATGCGATAATGGAGACATCTTGCAAAGACTATTCGAAGGTGCTTAGGGTGATCCACTCTCTTACGGAAGTGAGCAGCAAGGTCGTTGAGATAGGTTTCGACTATATGCTTGAGATCGTGAAAATCGAAGGTCATAGCACATTGGAAGTTTGCTCCAGAGTTTTTAAGGCTGAAAGGCATATTCCCGTATGCGAAGGTGCCCGAGGGGAAAATAAATGTCATCTTATGTTGGTCCTTGGGTTTAATCTGAATTTGGTTATACCCTAAAAATCCGTTCATGAAAGAAAAAAAATTGATTCACACACACTCGTCGAGAATCTGATCAACGAAGGGTGTCGAGAAGTTGTCTTTAGGACAAGCTTTAATCAAGTCACAAAAATCCATGCATATGCAGATGGTTCCTTTCTTTTTATTCACAAGAACGATATTGGATACCCATTCATTCAAGGGAACCAGGTAGATAAAGTGAGCATTAAGAAGTTTTTCTATCTCTACCTTAATAGCAGGGGCTTTCCTAGGATTGTCAGCTCTAAGACGTTGTCAAACATGCTTAGCTTCTAGGTAATTTTTAATCTCATGTTCAAAAATTTGAGGGTTGATTCCTGAAATATCTTCATATGATCAAGCAAATACATCTTGAAATTCCTTGAAGAGTTTGGTGTAGATCAAATTTTTTTCTGGCGAACAATCCACACTGATGTATACATTTTCAACCTTGCCAGAAGTACGAGAGATATTGATCATGAAGGTACGAGCGATACTCACCATGTTTCCTTCAACATAAATGTCATGCATATCAAGTGGAACTATGACGTGACTGACTATCTCGCTCAAAGTAGATCTAAAACCATCTTTCTCAATTCTGGCAAGCTTTGGGTGGAAATAAGAGCAATGATGCATATCATCCCAAGGTCTGTCGGAACCATTCATGGCCTCAATTATAGCTTCATCCGAAAGAAATTTCTCATCGATGAAATCACGTGAAAAAGATGATGAAGTGGCTCACACAAGCTCCAGAACATGATCCTCCTTATCCGTCTGCGAGGTAATAGGATCTGAATCAATGGAAGAGTCAATAACAACTTGATACACAATATTTATTGCCGATAGTTGCATGGCCATTCCAGAATGTAACTGGCCTTCACAAGACGTCATCGAGGAAGGTAGGGTCCAAGAATCATTAAAATAGGAAGTGTGGAAAGGAATAGACCTCTATGACGAAACAAGCCTACTAGACATGGCGTATATATGGTGAACCGATGTCATGAAATTGAAGGTACCCATAAGGGATGAATACATTCTGACACCGATATTCTCAGTTTTCGACTGAGAATTGTTGATCACGAGGATCAACGGTCCAACATATGCATCGGAGATAGTGTACGCAAAGGAAAACTGGCCAATCGTCACGATCTTCCCATCGTGAGGAAAAAAAAGAGTTCAGAAGATGGACAATATGATTGCAGTCATAACGTAAGTCCAATTGTGTCATAGTAACAAGTTATATTCGAGGAATTCATCAACCACCTCGACATACAACTCTATCATCTTCCCACCTAACTAGACCAAAAAGATAGGAATAATACTGTGAGGGTGGAAGGAACGATCGTCAAAAGCAGTCAACATGGTCATAGACTGAGAAATGGTCGAAGATATGAGGGATTTACAATAGACTAGGGAAATCACACATGTTACAATGCCTTCATCAAAAGCAATACGTTTGATGGTATACTTCGAGTAACCCACATGGATTTGGAATGCCACATGGTAAGGAAAGCGATGATTCACATCTGTGACATCAAACTTCATAACTTTTGATCCACAAGGATCTATAGCTCCTAATGCAGATAGCAAAGCATTCCTCTATGAAGGACATGTCTGGAGTACCTCTAGGGCCGACATCGCACAAGGGGTTTGACCCATGTCCTCAACAATAGAGTAATTTTGGGCGGCTCTAGCATTAGGATTGTGGGGAGAGCACTTGAGTAATTATTTCGGAATACAAGGTGGGGGCTCTAGTTTTTCGATCTGTAAGGGCTTCTCCGAATGAGGGGGAGACTCTAGACCAGGTACAGTCTATGGAGAACTATAATTACGAGACTGAGTGGCTACATTAACCTCATATTTAACCATATTGATGCATAAATAGTCATCGTTTTGTGTCGGTGGGATTTGACTCCCACTCGCCACATTTTCGGCATTCGAGGAGCTCAAGGCCATGTGCTAGTTATGTGGAAAAGGATTAGTCAGCATGACAGGCGGTAGAGATAAAAGCCTCGCAGCTTCTAAAATTTTGGGGCATAAATAGGTAAGGTGATTGTATCTACAGAGCTTAATGGGAAAATTCACCTTCTGCCTTTATTTATTTCCCTCACCAACATTATTATTCGACTTCTCATTATTACCATTGTCCTTGGGTTTATTATTATTCTTCCCACTCTTACGATTATTATTATTTCCTTTATTTTTATTCCCTCCTGGTTGTTGGTTACCGTCGGGATATTCGATGATTGCACATAATGTACATTTTCCGACTGAGTGGGATTGGAGGACATAGACAAAGTTGTCCCTCCTACATACTGGTTTAGAGATAAATATTTCAAATGGTTTATCACCAAGTCTACAGATTTCACATTGGCAGAGCCTACAATTCCATCGACATGAGGCCCGAGCTTTTGTCTAGTGTCATAGTTTGACCTTGGTGTGTCTGGAAGAATATCATATAACATCCTAGACTAAGCATATATAATATCTAACTGTTGTTCTTTAAGAATTGCTTCTTCCTCAGATGTAACCCCGGATGTAGAAACATCCTTCAAAATATAAGGCAAGAGAGACTTAAAGAACCACTCTAGCAGGAATTTTGGGGGTATGTAAGCCTTGATCAACCTATTCCGTCTATGCCACTCTTGGATGTGATATAAGATATGAGTGGCCTTGTCCTAACAAAAGGTCGATAGAATTTCTATGTCAACATTATAACGAACCAACAATTGGAAGTGGTTGAGGAAAAATAAAACCATCTGATTAAAAGTTCCATATGACCCCCTAGGTAGCTAGATATACCATTTTGTGGCAACCCCCATGAGGGTGCGTTGAAACAATATTAATCGAATGGAATCTTCGTTAAGGGAATTAGAAGAGCACCAAAGGTGAAAAGTGGTAACATCCTCACCAGTTTTACCCTCAAATTTTGGAATATCTGAAGGAAGCTTAGTGGGGATGGGGGGGCATGTCAGATCATGACATATGGGGTCATTCATTAACTTAGACAAGTATGGTAGATTTAGCATGTCCAGAAAAGGGAGATGAGATTACGGTGTCTGGCCCCAAGCTCCCTGGAAAGATTATTGTTGGGGAATCGCAACCCATCCAGGGTTTTGGTAAGCACCATGGCCATGTCTGAGATTGTAAGACCCTCCTTCAGACTGATTCATGAGGGGTTAGTTGGGCACCATTCCAGTAGGAATGTTCTGATGAGGGTTGTAAAAAATGCCTCCAGCCAAAGTGGCTCTAGGTTGGGGGTTTCCCAAGGTATGAAACTGACCTCCCCTGGATGTGAATACGGAGGATAAAGGTGGATTCATCATGCCAAATGTGTTGGATGGAATCGGTACATAGGAGGTGGGTTTAAAGGATAGACCATAAGCAATAGCTTGTCCGCCAGGTTGGTTACTCCATCCATAAACATTAGGAACATGATTGTACCTGGGGTTGAAAGGAGGAAAGACTTCAACTGTAGGAGTCATTTTTGGGACATGGGTACCACCAAATGAGAAAGGAGTATGTGGAGGAGCTATTGCCTTGATTCCAATACTAGTATTCTGACCAGCCGTTGGGATGGAGGTTGAAAACTGCGATTTGAAACTCGACATACCAAAAGAAAAAGGACTAGAGGCCATAGGGATGGACTGAACATTATAGCCCAGTGAGTGACAAAGAGACCCAAAAGGGTTTGTGGCTATAGGTTGTGTGTTCACTATAGGATGGGCATATGTGATGATAGGCACCTCTGACACTACAACCATTTTGGTTGAAGGTGTCTAAGGGGTATCGTTAACTATAGTAGGTATGGGAGTCTAAGGAATCCAAATATCTTTCTGACTTGATTCAATACTCATCCTTGTATGATCACAAGTATGATAAGTGGAGGTGTGTGTACCAAGTTTGATAACTTTACACCTTTTGGAAGGAAAAGACTCAAAATGTGGTGGTAACTGTAACAAGTGGCAAGACCTGTAGGGAAGCTAGTCTAGCTCCACGATGACTCAAGAATCAAGATATAAAACAAATCATAAGGCCAACTAGTAATAAAATAGCACATGCAAATAAAATAAAAATTCCAATATGAACACAAACATGATAAAGTGGATGAAGGGGCCCTCCCTCCCTAAAGTAGGTATGCCTCGCCCAAGAGGGGCTTGAGACTCCTTGCTAAAGATCAGAGGTATCAGAATCAATTATAAGGGCTCTTGTGGGCTTAAAAACCAGTCAGTCGGATCCCCTTGGAGAGGTAATCCTCCATAAAGGTTGTGTGTTGTCCGACCCTTATCTGACCCAAGGTAATGTTATAACCCTAAATTTCTCTATTCATGCATACATGGCCTTGGCCCTCTTACTTAAATTTTTTGCCAAAGCACTGCTGAGTAGCTCTTCTTAAAAAACCAAATTTTAGAATATGTACGCGCCCTGTACCATTACTTCCCACGTACATACGCTTGCTACACCACTACAAATTGCGTACATACACATGTTGCACCATTACAACCCGTGTATACTTGCAAAAGTTGCAAAAAAAAAAGTTGCAAGGAATTCGTTGAAATTTACAGGCTATTTGTAGTTTCCCAACTAATCCACCTGCTATATTCCATCACCCAACCAAATAACCATCCTTTTGTCATATAAAAGGAGGTTTTGAGGTCTCATTTAACATCTAATCATAAAAATAGTGAAACTCTTCCTGATTCCACTTCCGCTCCTTACCCAAGATATTGCTGCCTTTTGTGAGAAATTGCCTCAACATTCCCTCATTAGCTCCTTCTTCCTCCATTTAACCCATTCACTTAAATATAAGAGATCATAAGGTTGAGAGAAGAAGTTCATACAAGGTGCACTTGGAGCATGGTGAAGAGGAGCCCAACCCAGGTTCATGGAAGAGTGGCCAACTTAGATTGTAAAGGTATAATATTCGTGTTATAAATAAAAGAATTACATTTTCCTGTCCCAAATGATTGTCTCTTGAGTAATTTTATTCGATTTATGCTTGACATTATAAGATCTAACCCTAACTTATATATGGAATAAAATGCTTGTATTTTTCTGTTTGTCAATATTTGGATGCAGGTCATCCCCGGGAGGAGACGTGCAACCAGTGGAACTTCCAAGCGCGAGGAGATCATCACTTGATGTGGGATCAGAGGTATTGTTACCCGATCTCTTCTCTTCACTTTCTTTATATTAGTTTCAGTATTTTGGGGTAGTATTGAGAATTAATTAGCTTTTATATGGTTATTCGCTCTACCTACATTCTGAACCCTGGTGTAGTTAAAGGGGAGTTTTCCCGCTAGAAAAAATGGAAACCATACTGGGGAAGCCTCTAGGGTTTTTTAGGGGATTTTGAGTTGTTTGATTGGTTTGTTTTGATTTCAAGTTTCTGTCGAGTTTTCTGAGTCTGTCAAGGGATTTTGGTCAACTTTAGGTGCTATACCAGTTGCCCCCACCCTGTAAGACTGCCTGATATTTTCTTTTTTTGGAAAGACACATAGGTGTACACACCTTGTCTTGATTCATACCTCATACATACGTGCTCTACTCAGTAAACACCCATGTACATACACAAGATGATGATGCAACAAACCACGTCTCTGTTTCAAGATATTTTTTGAAAAAAGAGGGAGTTCGCCTCTTTCCTGATTGAAGTTTACACTTCTCAGGGTTTTCTTAGATAAGTCCAAAGTCTCTGTTTACAACCATAGCCTGAGTTTAGAGTTCAGTTTACTTGTCTTCTTAATTTCTTGTCTTTACTTTTGAAAGGGTTTTGAGAAAGATATTGAATTGTAGATCTGCCTTCTTGGTTTCTTGATTGATTCCCTGCAATCCACAGTGGGTTAAAGATCTGTTTCAGTATTGTTTTAGTGTTCCTTTTACCCCTTTCACTTGCTTTGAAAAAGAAAAATATTTATTTCAATTTTTCTCTTTAAGGCAATTTAAAAAAAAAAAGATTTTCTTTTCAGTTTGGTAAAGTAGTTAGAGTTGGTTATTTGCTAAAAAGGAAAAAGAGTCTTTTTTTAAAGTTCTTTATTGATTTCTTGAAACATAAGTAGCTTGTAGTCAAGAGAAAATACGTTTTAGGTTTTCTTTACAAGATCTTGAAAAGGTTATTTAAAGAAAAGTTGGTTACGAGTTAGTTATAAAACTTTTCTTTTGGATTAGAAGTAATTTTGCTTCCAAGTTTTGTATTTTATCCTCTTTTTCGTCTCTTATAACATCACTAGTTTCACCACCATATCCCATGAGTAAATAAATCCATTAAAAGAAACGCTTAATCTAAAATAAACTAGACTTTTTATGCTTGTAGGGTCAACCAACTAGTTTAGGGCTAGGGCCTTGGATTAGGTTGGAGAGGAAACTCTTCAAGGACACCAAAAAAAACATTGGAGTCTGAGTTATGGAGTGCTTAAGTCCTATGTCATAAACGCTATCTGGGACCCCCCTCTAAGACAGGGGATAAACATGAGGTCACGTGAGGAAAGTCAGCAAAGATAACCCCTCCAAATCCAGACTGAACATAGTGGGGAATGCATATGGAGGATCTATCTTGGGAATACTATCAACTGCACTTTCCTACGGAGCTTCATGAACCTTGAATCTGTTTGAGATCCTCTGTTGTCGTCCGGACCGTTTTCTCTCGATACCCTCGATAGGTTTCATACTTGTTATCCTACTCATTGTGATCTGCCCGATTGTCGACTGTACTCGCTTGGTGACTGATTGCGAACTGGAAACTTAGTTGCCCATATTCTAGGGACTTATGCAGGTGAATGCGGGGGTATACTATGGTACCTGGGGAAGACATCATGTCACGCTTCGCAGAGTATAACCAAAGGGTGCTTCAGTGTTTGAGTTGCACTTGCACTAGTTAGTTTCTTTAGTGTTGATTGGTGTAACTATCCTTCATACTAGATAGTTTGACTGCTTTATTTGTCTTTTAGGAAATGTTTTAGTGTGTACTTGGTGTTTAAATGCTATTTAAGCCTAACATTGTCGATTGATAACTTCACAAGGTGGAAGATCAACAACTCTATTAGTCGCGAAGGCTTCAGGGCTTGTCTCCGGTTACATTGGATCCACCTCCACCAACGTTACAACAAAGACTTGAACAACAAGGGTCGTTCGAAGAGACCAGGATGCAGGAAACTGTGCCTGAGCCTACTTTGTGAGGAGAGTATTCAACTCTAGAGGAAACTACTATTTCTGACCTTGGGGAGAAATCTGTCGGGCCAGCCAGCTCTCTGATCACTGACTTGTCAGCGTCGATCTTAGTCCAGATCATCCGTTCTGAGGTGACACCCTCTGAGCGCCAGCTAGTCTTACAAGAAGCCATGGAAGAAAATGATGCTACCTTGTCTGGGATTCCTCATAATCCCATTTCAGCTACTACCACAGGGGGCATCTAGCCTCCTCTCCCACTTTTTCCAGTCTGGACTACAGTGGTCTCGACCCCCTCTAATTTGGGAAGTGGTATGATACCTTCGGTGACGGTGACCACTGCTCCATTTACACAGAGTGCGACGAGCCCTCCATTCTCATATGGGATGCCTGAATTTGATTTTAACTCAGTTCTTACCTACTCCACCTTACAAACCATGGGTCTGGGGGAAAGGAGCTCAAACGCTCCCGTGCAAGGGTCAACCGGGGGAACTTTAGTCCCCTTTAATGATATCCATTATGGTGGGGGTCACATACCTCCTCTGTCTCCTTCACTCGATGGTGCTTTACAACAGCCAATCGGGCCAAATTCTAATTAGGATCTTCGTCTTACACAATTCTAGTGGGATCCATGTCGTTCGATTTTTTCTACGTGTTTGGGAATAATCATTTTTCTTTGACTACATTCTCGGCTAGGGGCAACCCCATTTTTGGATAACAGAACCCCGTGCAGGGTACTATTCCTTCATAGGGAGTGACGACAAGAGTTTTTGCCTCTTAGGGGCTTTGGAATCCTTGGCAGAGATAAGTTCCATCGCAAGGGATGTCGGTTTGGGGCAACCCATTCCATGTTTAATGGAACCCTAGGTAGGGCTCCGTACCTATGCCTGTCGGATCGACTGAGGGAAACCCCTTCCAAAATCCTTGGAACACAATGCAAGGAGCGATCCCTGCGCAAGCTATGTTTTCCAATTACAAGAGTCAGCCGATGAATCCCCAACAGCGGTAGTTTCTGTACACTGGTCAAGGCCACAATTTCTACTAGAACCCTGGT
Organism: Picea sitchensis; assembly: GCA_010110895.2. Lineage (NCBI taxonomy): Eukaryota > Viridiplantae > Streptophyta > Pinopsida > Pinales > Pinaceae > Picea > Picea sitchensis. The sequence goes on along the minus strand of SNQJ01S0191214.1, from coordinate 3,355 downwards.
TAGCAGTCCAAATTTTCCTGGAAACTTGGTGCCAGTCAAACTCTAGGACCCTCTTTTCTTGTACACAGTACTCAACCTAAACTACCATTTCTAGAAAAATTACATCTACCAGACTTGTCGAGGTTACTTAATGAACCAATTTGTCATGATCTACGTTGGCCCCCCATGCTGACTAAGTTTCCCTTGGATATTCCAAAATTTGTAGGAAATCATGGCAAAGATCCAGGTGACCATGTGACAACCTTTCGCTTATGGTGCTCATCAAAATCACTATGAGACGAATCCATCCAGTTGTTCCTTTTTCAATGCACTCTTATCGAGGGTGACGTGAAATGGTATATTGAGATCAATCACTCGAGGTATTCTTACTTTAATGACTTGTATATGGTCTTCCTGAACCATTTCCAGTTACCCATGAGATATGGTGCTGTCACTGAATTGCTGACCAACTTTGAGAAAACTAAGGCCGATCATATCTCTGATCATATCCGACAATGGAGACATCAGACGAGCTTTATTAAGGTCCAAGTCCTACCTAATTTCTTGCTAGAGCGGTTCCTAAAGTCTTTGGTGCCTTGCATCTTCAAGGATGTAGAAAATTATGGAGTGTTTTTAGAAGAGGAGCTGATAATGAGAGCGCAACAACTTGAAATGATCTACTCTCAATCCGGGATGCTCTATGATATTTTTACAGATGCGCCATAGTATATCCTTGACAAAGCCAAGAAAAAGTCTGGACCCCATGTTGATGGTATTTTGGGCTCATCACAACGAAATTCCACTGATCTGTTGTCAAATAAATTATAAAAAAATTCGATACAACAGACTGCGGCCAAACAAACCTCAGGTTCGGTTTTTCCCTCTACCCAAACGTCAGATGTATACAGTGCGCAGTCGACGAACCCGAAGGCCAACCAACAACCTGAGGGAAAGAATAAAAAATGGAACAAGAAGGGTAAAGGGGACAAAAAGTCTACTAACAATGCTGGCGGGGAAAAAACAGAGAACAAACAATCGAAGTACCGTGTAACCTTTGCATGGAGGACCATCCGACTCATCTATTCCCTTGACTTGTGGAAGCTCAGAAGCTATTGGTGCAACAAAAAAATGTTGTGTTGATGAACCCATTTCCATTTCAGCATCCTCGAGAGAGGAAGGGGGCAGTCAGGAACTCCCCACTTCTACGAGTAATAACCCAGCCGCAAATGTTTACATGATGAAATTCGAGGCTCATATAATGACCAAGGATCGAGATTACAGAATGATGGAATCTGTCGAAAAGGGAAAAGAAGCCACAAACCCCCCAAATCCTCTCCAGATTGAGAATACAGCGAGTGAAACGATGACTCGCATGCCAAAAAGTGTGTTTAAAAAGGATTCTCACAATCCTAACGCAAGGGCTTCCCAGAAATGCTCCATTGTGGAAGATTTTTCATAAACCCCTTGCGCAATGTCTTCTTTGGAAGTCCTCCATATTTTCCCTTCGCTGAAAAGCGCTCAGTTATTCGCCTTGGGATAGGCAGAGACTTGTAACTCGGGAGCGATCACTCTCGATCCAACCGAATTGAAACCCTATCTCCCCTACCATGATGTGTTTCATATAGTAGTGGCTTACACCACGAAATTGTTTACTTGAAACATTTTCCCTACGATGGTTGGCGAGGATTCCTTGACTTGCGTGAAATAGTTGGCATGTTGGAAGGCCACTGGACAACCTGTTTTTTCTCCGTCTCCTAAGTTGCTTACAATGCTCGATAGTCATTCATTCAGACCACATGAAATTATTCCTTCTTTCCTCGTGCAGTTGGGAGGAAAAACTGTGTGCATCGAAGATGAAGTGGTTGATGTGCCTCTCGACTACAACCTTTTGTTAGGGAGGATTTGAACTTATACGATGCATGCAGTGGTTGCTACAGTTTTTCGGGTCTTGTGTTTTCCACATGAGGTTCGGATTGTGACCATTGACCATTTGTCTTTCTCCCGTCTCGACCCTTCATCAGGGGCATCCATGGTCCCAATGATTGATAATACTCAGCTTGTCATTGTCAACTTAGGGATTGGTTTGTGTCCATCATTGATGGGTACTTTTGATTTCCTGCCACCTTCTGGTGATGTCAAGCTTATATCGACTATCCCCTACCATCCTAGGGATGAAATATTTCAAGTTTCGTCATTTCAAACGACTTACTTTCACAATCTATGGACTCTTCCTTCCCCATCGACTTCAATGGAAGGGACATGGAATCCTGGCATGGCCATTCCCTTGCCCACGACTGAGGTTGTGTATAGTATTGTTCTGCAAGCTTAAACCGACCCCCATCCAAATCCTTCACATGAGTTAGATCCAGTTCTCGAGCCTATCTGGGCTCAAGGTTCCCTTGCCACTACAGATCCTTTAGACCCGGTCTTGCCCTCTAAAGAGGTGATTCTTGAGGCATTGAATGGTCCAAACAGACCCTGGGATGATCTTCATCATATATCTTACTTCCTTCTCGAGTTAAGGAGAATAGAGGCAAGAAAATTTGTTTTGACCATGAATGGAGATAGGTCTTTTCCTATTAATCCTATGGCTACACACACAATTTATGGCCAGGGTAATATGGAGAGTATCATTGAAACTATTCCCATATATATCTACAGAACCCATGGCATTGTGGAGAATGTTTTTGTCAGAGTGGACTTCTCCCCTGAAGAGATTCGAATTTATACAGAGTTATTTAAGGAATTATGTGACATTGTTTCCCGGTCTTACGAGGAAATTCCAGACATAGACCCAAGAATTTTCAAACATGAAATAATGGCTTATCCTAATGCCAATCCAGTTCAACAAAAGCTTCGTCTGATGAATCCTCAGAAAGTGCCAACAATTAAGGCTGAAGTAGAGAAACTTCTTAAATACAGTTTTATCTACCCCATGCAGTTGACGTAATAGGTGTCAAACCCCATTCTGGTTAATAAGAAACAGGGTACGGTTTGTGTGTGCATGGACTTTCGTGACTTGAAAAAGGCATGTCTGAAAGATAATTTTCCCACCCCATTCATCGATCAGATTGTCAATGAATGTGCTGGCTACGAGGTATTTTCATTCATGGATGGTTTTTGGGATATAACCAGATTCATATCAAACCCAAAGACTGTTGGAAATACTAAAACAACTGAGAGGGGGGGGGTGAATCAGTTGTATGTGAGCTTAAACAATTTTATACCTTTTAAAACATTATTAATCTTTCTTCATGTGTCATCAACAATATACAACATATGGACAGTAAAAGTAAAGATCATCAGTCACACATAAAATACACACAGAGACAGATTTTCACGAGGAAACCCATAAAGGGAGAAAACCTCTTCTTCT